>WEIT01041239.1:116571-252458 GCA_013389985.1 Dryoscopus gambensis
TTTTTTTTAACTGCTTCCCCCTCACTATCCCCTTTCCCCCAGAATAATTCAAATGTGGCTTTTGAACTAATTTCTACTTCCTGTTTCCATTTTTAAGGGTATTTGCACTTGAGGCAAGGGTGGTGGAAGCACCTCTCCCAAAGCAGCATTGATATGTAGAAGCTGGAAGTGCAGCTTGGGGCTGTTCTGGGTGAGGGTTTTCATTTGAGGTGAGGATTAGTGAGTGCTTTTCCTGAGGGCACCATGCAGATGAACCGTGTGTGCTGTCAGGAGCTGCCATTACTGAATAATGTTTCTGCTTCTTGTAGAGACTGACTGTGTTCTGTAAACAAGTGACTTTTTATCTTGTGGGCATTGTCTGCTTGCAGTTACAGTATTCATAACTACTTAGTGCTGTCCAGGCTGCACTGCGCAATTCCTTTGTTGCCTTGAAGGGGATGTGAGTTATGAGGGGAAAATGGTGGAAATGCATTAAATCTAGTACGTATCTGGTGTATGTACATAGCGTGCATTATAAGCAGGGACTGGGTCCCTCACAGTTCCTTCCATGTCATACTTACGTTGCCTCATTTAAGTCGGCCAGGAGCTTTTTTCACTCAGTCCTGAAAAGCATCTTTTCCAATGACCTGAGGGGTTCTGACCCAGCCTGATTTATGATCCTGTTACCATAAGTGACATAACCATGAGCTGGACTCTGACTGCTGGGATGGTATCACCACTGCTGGTGTACAAGCATTTTGGAGAGACGTGGACTGAAGATGAGAAAGGTGAGGAACCAAGTCTTGGAAGAAAACCACTTTTTAAAGCTATTTCTTTCTACATAGAATAGTGGAGATGAGTGTTAGAAATACTGTTTGTAGCAAAACCAGCCTGAAAAGTGTTTCAGAGGTGAATATTACTTGGGTTTGTTGTGTTTTTTAACCCCCACAAGCCTTTAAGAAAAAAGAAAAAACTCAAACTGTAGGTGAGGCTCTGATAAATGGAGAGGAGGCATCAGTGCTCCATCCATGTTCTGCTGTGTGATGGGGGATGGGATTCCTGGCTTGAGGCAGCCTGAAAACACTTGTATGTGTTGGCTGCTGCTGTCTTGGTGTCTTGTGTGCAGTTGCACCATGTCAGCCAGGAGTCCCTCAGGATTCAGTGAGGGGGCTGAGCAGAGTTGTTTGAATCATGTGGCATGTTCAGACTTGTTTGTTTATCCTTGCTTTTCTGGCCATGTTACTACTGATACAGAAAAATGATCAGCAAGAAATCAAAGGATTTTCCTTCCAACTGAGTCTAAAGCCTAAAAAGCAACAGGATGAGGTTGATCAAGTGGCTTGTTAGATTCCTGTTTGTCATTTTGACTTCCAGGAGGTGCAGGCTTTTGTCAGGAATATTTGTCTTTGCAGTGCTATCACCAAATGAAAATTGCAATTTTCAGTGATCAGATTTTTGTGTAGAATTGATACATGCTGCCACCTACAGAGGAATTCTCCAGTTCCCTTAGAAGGTCTTCACCCTGTAGTTGAGACTCGTACCAGTATTCCCTGAATGTTGTATGGAATAGAAAGAGGCAGCAGACAACTTCTAAGTATCTTCCTGATTGGATTCCTGAGGTGGTGTGCAAGCACAAGTTCCAAAGAGTTTCCTATTGTTTTGCCAATTCTCACCTTTCATGCATCTGGCTATTAGAATCACATGACCTTCTGGTTCCTGGGTCAAATTACTGTTTTTTAAATGCATCAGTTGCATCAGACTAAAGAAGTATTTTTTAATACATTACCAAAAAAAACCTTTAGGTACTGTTTTTTTGCTTATCATTTTCCTTGTCTTAGACGTAAACTGCTTACCATGAACTTCTGCTACGAAGCAGCAAGGCACGAAGGTGAGGTTTGTTTCCACTATGGACATGAGGATCTGGAATGTTTTAGTGCCTAATGGGATCAGTATGTAGTGACCAGTGTCTCTCACTGAAGGAATGGGGTTTGTTGGCTTTGTGGTATCACAAAGCTTCTGATATTACACAAGCTCCTCTTAGGAGGCAGTGTTTGATTCCACAGCTTTGAAGAGATGGAAAAAGGGTAGCTTCTGCATCCGTGTGCTGTCAGAGAGAGGTAGCAGATTTGAAAACAGCTCTTCATCAGGTAAGGACATCCTACATTTGGAGCAGACCACAGCAGGTGCTTTGTTTGTCATTTGCAGAAGCAGTGAGAACTAGCATAAGACAGAAATTAAGCAGCTAGGGGAGAGAAGGAATAAATAATGAGACTACACAGTTGGCCTTCGCCGCCTTGAGTGACAGACTATTACATTACACTGATCCTTAGTGGGCCCCTCCCAGTATTTATTCCTCATACTGTGTTTATTTGTAATGTTTTAAGTCTGTACTTCTTCTCAAAGATATAGCAGAGTCTGAGGTAAAGTGCAAAGTCATTGTGTGACAACCAATAATGAAGTAGGAGCAGGAGCACGTTTAAGGGAGCAGCACAATCAGTAGTCCTGGGATCCTCCACCTCCTGTGGCAGCATGTGAAAATAGCTGCCCTACTGTTGCCAGGGTTATTTGTGAAGTGTCTGGTGAAGGGAGAGCTCTAGGACTGTTTCACAATGCTCTCACAACCGTGACTATTGAAACAAAGTTTTCTGTTCAGTTTCCTGTAAGAGCTGCTGCATCAGGCACACCTGGACAGGAGGGACAGAGCCAAGCAGTGCTGTGGCAGGCACAGCAGCTGGAAACCTCTGCAGTAGCCAGGGATGGCCCCAAAGTCACCACTACTGCAAACCGGTAAGAATGAGTCTCAAACTGCCGCCTGGCTGTAAGCCTTAGCACACTGCTTCTATGTTGCTTCAAATGTAAGTTAAACACCACTGTTGCCCTCCCAAATACCACCTCTAAGGCCTGGAAGACATTTTTCAGTTTTTCTTACCCTTGTACCAGCCTTAGGGTCCATGACACCACTCCAAATCATCACAAAGAAGAAAAATAAGTAGTACATTTATTGAATCTCCACTTACTACTACTTCTAGCCTTTATTCAGACACATGTGCTCAGCTTCAAGAGCCAAGAATTTCTTCATTATCATTCAATGTGAATGATGCTATACATGAATCAAGTGCAGGAAGTTGGGCTTTTCTCTCTAACAGGAATGAGAGAGGGGTTTCTAGTCTTTCCATCCATTTTTTGGCTGCACAAAATAACCCCTTCCAAGGGCACATGAAATAAAATACTATATTGCATACTATATACATTTACATACAATGGTAAATGCACCATTCATTCAGAAATACACAATACCTAAGGCTCAATGGAAAAGCTCAGTTGAAGCTACTTCTCTTTGGATAGAAGAGAAGTGGCTCATGACAGCTGTGGAAGTTTCCATAACCTGTGTTCATGTGGATCCTGCCCCTCTGCAGCAATCTCCAAGGACCACCTGTGCCTGGGAAGGAGGGGATGGCCCATGCCATTCCAGAAGCCCATGGCTCAAAGAAAAGCTGATCAGACCATCCAAGTGCGTTTCCTCTAAGAATAATTATGCAGCAACTGCAGGAGGAGGCAAAGTACCTTAGTGTACTTACTTGACCACCTGCAGAAGCCCCTTTTGGGCATAGGAAACCACTTCTGGCGCAAAGCCTTCCCTTTATAACTGAACAATACTTATTTTTAACTGTTTTTTGCTTTTCTCCTTGGATTGTTGGACTGCAAGAAGATTAAAACAGTGCTAGCAAGTGAACTATGTGGTAGGGGCACTGGAGCTGTTGGAAAGGGATTTTTTTTTTTAAGCTGATCAGACATGGGGAACTGAATTGTCTGCTTTGAGCTGTATCATCAGCCTTATTTTACAATACCTGAGCTTTGCCTCCCCCCACTGCTGTGCTGCACTCACATACCCCCCCCAAGTGCGCTACAGGGACATTACTGCTATTTAGTTATCTTTTGAAATTTCTAAAGTCCCTGCAGAGAAATACTTGCCACGTTGCCACATGTGGCAACCTTTTTGCTAAGATAACAAAGCAATTCATTGACCAGTCACCAGACACCGTATCACACCCAAAACAGTGCAGATAAGGAGAGACATGTTACCTGTCTCTCCCTGTCCCCGCAGGTGCAGTCCCCACCCTCCCCACGCAGCGGCACTGTAAGCAATGGGCACGGGCAGGAACAAGGCCTTCTTGGACCTCGCTGTGCCAGATAGACTACGGATAAAAGCTGGGCTTCACTGCACTAGATTCCCCTTTTATTAGGCTGCTGCTCTTTTCTCAGCAGTGGGCTCAATTGCTTCCCCTCTTCAGCCTTTACTTCTGGGCTCAGAGGAGTAACACATTAAGTCCAGCTCATGCCTGTTTCATAAACTGAGAAAAGCAATTTAAAAATACACGAAGTGTTAACTCTGCTCTCCCCCCTGCTCAAAGTAGGGCAGGCATTCCAAATCCTTCCTGTAAGTAGAAGTCGAATTGTAGTAGCACACCATTAATACTCGAGACCGTGACTTGCACTCTATGCCCCAGGGCTGTGTCAGGGGCAGCAGCCCTTTCCAAGGCTGGGGCAGGGTTCCACATGCACATTCTCTGCTCCTGCTCATTTGTCCAGTTGTTTTGGCTTGACAAGAGATGGCATCATAGCACACGCTGGAGCACCACACGTCCTAACGGCACGGGGGGCAAGGGAGTCCCTCTCAGCTCCAGCTGGAGTTTTGCAGTTCCTCACGGAGCCAGGTTGGAAGGGGCTGCCCAAGTCTGTTCATCAGCTTGGATAATTCAATGTTGTGTTCCCGGTAGAAGTCTCTTAGAAAGAGCCGTGACTGTGTGGAAAAAACAGACCACATGAGCGTGAAAGAAGATGTTACCCTCAACACATGTTCCACAGGTCATCTAGGACAGATGGTAGGAAAATCCACATAGGTTTGCTGGGATGTTTTTACATCTCTTGCTGCCAACAGATTTGAGACAGCTACTCACCAAGGAATCCATATCAGGGTATTTCCTTCCTTTACTCTTTCCTAGGCATTTAGTCTTTCCTCCATCTAGCAGCTGGCACCAAAATCCTTTTGCTTCATCAAATCTGAAAAGGATATTTGTCTTTAAAAGATACAGCCACATACCCAGTTAGCAGCAGCAGAAATTAAGTAACTCCATAGTTACTTCCTATTTCAGTGCTTTACCTATTTATTTCGTGGTATTGGTTCCTTGGGTTTTTTGAGCACTGGAGTACTTTGACAAGAAATCCATTACAAACATGACTGTTTCAGCTTTATGCAAACTTCAGAGGTAACATGATGTTACACTCTGATGTTCAGCTGAGGGGGGAAGATAATAATCAGTTTTTAACTGTATGTAAATTCTTTTAAATCTCCTCACTATAGTTGAGTATTAGAGAATCCCCTGACTGTTTTTATAAAGAGTCAAGTGTTTCTTTTCCTGCTAAAACACAGGCAATAAGACAATGCTGGGAACCACATCTGGATCTGGCCTGGTATGTCCCCTCAACTGGCCAAAGGTGAGCTTGAGATTTGAGCAAGTCCCCCTATGAAATCTGAGGCAAGCTGACCAATCCCATCTATTTTCTGACCCTGGCTGAGGGGTACCAGCCAGTACCACTACCGTAGATACTCCAGTCACCATCAGCACACGTGCTGCAGCAAATAAAGCTTTCAAGTAACCTGACATTTCTCTAAATCTGTTCTCCCCTGTGGAGTCATGTGCCACCCCTTTGGAAACAGCTGGAGGAGGAGAACTGAATTAGTTGCCCTCTCTTTACTGTGAAAGGAAAGGGCAATTGTTCTATGCCTACATGCAGGCATGCCCACCCACCATCCTCAGCTGGCACAGGCTGTGACAGCAGAGAAGATGTGAAAGCAGGTTTCAGTTGCAAAGAACAATATTCAGCATCTCCCGTGGGCTTGCAGAGTTTCCACTGAACACTGGTATGGCCACAATTCACTGTCAACAGCACTTAATCTATTCAGATAACTGTATGTGCACATTGTGGGCAAGATCACAGTTGTGTCTGAGTAACATCCCGTAACTGCAGCAGTGAAGTGGTGCCTCTGCTAACGCTCCCTCAGACAGCTCTGGGTGCCTGTCAACTCTACGTCATCTCTAATAACAGGCTCTTTACCTCAAAACTGTGCAGTGTGGCCCTAATCTCCAGCTGGGTGAAGATATGAGCAGCGTGTCACACATTTTTTATCATACCTCCTCTACTTTTTGTCAGACACAGGTACAACACAAAGCATAAGGAGTGCTAATAATTCCAGTACCTTTTCTGAAACACAAAGACCAAATGGAAAAAACATCATAGTTACTACTGTGAGCAACTTCATGCTTCTCCATGACAGTGGCAAAACCTTGTCCTTCCCCTATAATTTCTGGAACCACTAAGCTGTGATTCCAGTCTCCACAAAGAATCTCATGCTATCTGAACCTAATTTTAGGGTTAGGCATAACTCTGAAACCTTGGCAGGTCCTGTGGTCAGAGACAAGAAGTATTCTTTCAATCAAGGGCTTCCTGGCTGGGAAAACATCCTCCCAAAACAGATTTTTTTCCCTACCTGAGGGCCTGGGTGTAGTTGAAGAGTGGTGTAACTCCCAGGAACTTCTGGATGTTGTCCATTACAGAGGCAGGGTTGTGTCTCAGCTCCTGCCCATCCACAATGAGAAGCTGAAAAGAGAACAACTGCCTTAGGCTCTGCCAGCTTGTGCTGACTGACACCTGTGGGCTTCCTGCATCTCCAATTGCCCCTGGCCTGTGAGTACAGGCAGCCAAAGTCTGTGTGTTCTAGAACAACACAGTGGGGGGACGTGGCCCATTTGTCACCACAAGTACAGAAGTTATGGTACTGGCCACGATTACCATAAAGCAGTAAATTATTACAGGCTTTGCTTAATAAAGTAGTCTTTGGCCAAACACCCTGTAACAAAGCACTAAGGCCCAGCAGCAGCATGTATAGATTGTCTCTGGAAACTTTTTTTTTTATGTCAGCAGCCATTGTGCTAAGTATTCTTCTGTAACCTGTGATCCTCTTACATGTCTCATAGACAATGAACAACATTTGTGCTAATAAATTAGCTATTGCAAAGATCAGAATGGAGCAATAGTCACATGAACTGAAGACTGGCCTGCAGTAAGAACAAGGATGGTGTGTGTTTGGCTCCATCATTTCTCACAGCAATAACCTTCAGGAATAGTTAGGCAACGAGATACAAGCCTAAGAATGCTTTACCATCTCTTAGTCTTGGCAGATCTGTCATGTACAGTTCAGGCTCTGCTGCTTTGGCAGAGAATAAGAGACTAAATGGATATTATAAACCTCTGCTGGGTTACAGATGGTCTGACAATAACCCCAACAGCAGAAAGAACTTGAAAAAGCATATCCTGACTCACAGTAATCACACACATATATCTACATATATAGATAGATATATCTATTTATCTGTCTAAATAAACAGATATCTATTTATCTATCTTAGATAGTTTAGAAACTTATTGGGAATTTAAAGACTGAAATAGTCTACACTGTCTATTAATTTGCCTTTTTGCAAATTTATATACAAAACACAGAATCCCGACATCTCGGCAGTGAACCTTCCCTTCAGCAGACAGCGAATGGCTTCACAACATGGGGACTAACAAGAGGCAGAGTCCACAAGCCTCTCTTTAAAGCAGCAAAACCACACCAAGTGGCTGAAGACCTTCTGGGCCTAGAGAGGGTCCCTGGAGCGCAGACTGCCAAGATGAAAGGAAGGGAGTGCTAACAGTGCTGTTCTTCCTGAAATTCCCAGTACTGTGGAGCTCTCTAGGAAATCACAGTATCCTCCTGCACTCATTTCCTTTTACAAATACAATAAAGTGCAAAATTGGACTATTCAAGCCTGATTTCTTACCCATTCATAACAGGAGAAAGAAAGTGGCTTTTGTTCCAAAAGACAAGAAGGAAGGTGAAATTAAAATTATGGAGGGAGCACATGCACACGAACCAGTTTGTTCCCCCTCCTCTACACTAAACCTACAAGGGGCTCCACAAGAACCTCTCATGACTAATCTCCTACCTGCCCAGAGGGATAGTACGTCAGCCAGCGCTCCAGGTGAGTGGAATACCAGCCAGGGAACAGGCATCGGCTCTGCAGGTTGCGCAGCTCCTGAGGGGCCTGGGATTTTGCAGAGATCACTTGGTAGAAGGTGTAATTGAGCGCCACGGGGTCATTGTGAGCACGCTGGTGCTGAAAAACACAAGCTGAATTTAGGAGTGGGAACACGATTCCACCTTACACCTCTCTCTGCAGACCCCACTGCCTCAGCACAGCCATCCACCAATGCCTCTGTATGTGAATCTGTCCACATCCTGCTGGCAAGCTGCCTCCTCTAGGGAAGCACATCCACAGGCTTTCTGCCTCAGCCCACTGAAATGTCTCTGTGGCCCTCGCCCCCAGCACAGCGCAGAGAAGTTACCTGATACCACGAATAGGCTCGGTCTGCAGGGTTGATCAGAACAGTAATGATTTTGGCTCGAGGCAGCAGGGCTGCACCACGTTTTGGTACCACCTCTGTGTCAAAGTAATTGGCACTCTTCTCAAACATGAAGTCTGTGCTGGCATTGGAGGGGATGGGAAAGAATTCCATGTACCTGCCAAACAGATGGGATGCTGGTGAGCAGCATGGCCCAACAAGAAAAGGCAGAGCCCCACGATGCCCTTACTCCTCTTCAACAGACACAGCTGCAGCACAACTGCACCTCCCCAGCAATGCAGGGAATGGGCAAAGGAGTGCACATCTGGCAGAGATGTGACTCAAAAAGGGGTGGTGGCACATGACAAAGAAAGCTGGGAAATGATACAAAGGTGTGAAAGTATTTTGTTGAGAGTGTGTTCCCCAAGTCCCTGGGCAGTGGAAGGAAAAACCTGAGGGTAAGGTCCCAGTTGCAGCCTTTAGCAGGAAAGCCTTTTTGTCCAAGAGTAAAGTCAGAATCATCTGCCTGCCTTGTCAGCAACCACTTGTTTAAACATATCTAAACCATTAGTCTCTTGTACCTCAGTCCATAGCTGAGGTGCAGGGTAAAGAGCTCTGCCCTGCCTCACAGGAGTTTGTCACATTAGTAACATCGAAACTGTAAGATATTTGAGTAACAGGGTAAGAGGGTAAAGGGGGGACTGGGGACTGTGAAGCACTGGAAGACTGGTCTCTGCTCAAATCTAAGCTGTGCAACAAATGCAAATTCCATGTTAAATGTGAAGATATTCCCCTTGCATGTGATGCTACACTCACTCAAATCAATCTGGATGTCTTTTCTAGGTGATGCACATGAAAGCCTTCACTTTCTAACCTGTCAGCTAGTGCAACTGCTCTGTAGTGCTTGACTCCTGTGAGCTTTGCTCAAGTACTAACCACCTTCCAGAATCTTCTCAACAGTCTAAATGATTAGAGAAGTCAACCTCCACAACTCATGGGCAAAGAAATCCCACAGCAGAATGCCTTAGTGCCACACAGCCATCCCTCAGAGCCACACACAAGGGAGGGCAGTGCCACTGTCAACCAAGGCTACTGCTTTGAGTAAGAAGCACATTTAAACTTTCTCTGCCTGGAAACTTAGTGGCATAATAGTGCCATGGTGACACCAGAATTTCCCTGCCAGGTGCAAACTTCTACAGCTAAAGAGAGGTATGCATATGGACAATGGAACCAGCAGAAGGAACACAACAGTGGCTCTAAGTGTCAAGGCCCAAGAACAATGGTAGGGAGGTTGTCCCCTCCAGTATTATGTGTTTTAACTCTGAAACCATGAAGAATTTTGTAATGAGAACACTGCTATCTGTTTTGCATGTTGAAGTAAAAGTAACTTCATGACAGCAGTGCATTCAACAAAGATTTGCTGAATTTTTAAAGCTAAATCATGCCTACAACTCTTCTGGTGAACAGTCAATAAAATGGTGCGCTGCTCCTGGGACTACACAGTTGGGTTACCAGGAAAACAGAAAGCATGCACTGAGCAACAGCAAGGAAAACAACTATTCAGAAACAGCAAAGCTGCTAAGGGGGATGAGGGGGACATACAGAGAGACTTGGAAGAAGACACCATGGGTGCACCTTACCACAGAAGAACATGTGCTGGCTTTCTTACCAGTCGATTCCTTTGTGATAGTTGGGGCCATTAAAAAACTGGATCTCCTCAAAGGTGGATGGACTGGGGAAGTTACTGGTGACAGCTGGATGCATGGTCAAGAAGAAGTGCACAGCTGTTGTGCCTGCAACAGGAACCAGTTAATGGGACCTGGGTCACACACAATGCTTTGACTGAATGACAGGTTTTACCTACACTGCAAGAAGCAGTTCCCAGATGGGCACACTCCTCTGCCGTGTGGCTCACCAACCCCTTAACTCATGCAGGTTACAACAGCAGTGACACCACGCACTGCTCAGTCAGGTTCAATCCACATTTCAACTCATGCAGCTGATTTGAATTGCCTCCTTAGCATGACAGCTGCCACCCACGTCAGTTACTCCCATGCCGGTGGCAAAGCCACACTGTCACGTGGCAGAACCCAAACCTGCCAAATGAGAGGTGGCCTAGGCAGGAGATGTGCTAGGGACAACATTAGTGTCCTTGGATGAGAACTCAGCCAGAGATGCCTTAGCCTACCTTTGCTGTAGATGTTTACCCCACCAAACCTGACAATCCCGCTCAGCACATGGCTGTGGGCCTCCAGCAGGACAGACAATCAGCCAAGGGAAGGCTTTTCTTACTGAGCCACCTGCAGCCAGCCTGGGTCATGATACAGGAGGGCTCATGCTGCACACACACCAACAGAGCTTCCAGTGACACAGCCAGGAGACAGCAGCTTGCCTGGGACAAATTTTGTTCCAAGGCCAGGATCACCATTTGCTGGGGATGGTTGGTGCTGCTGTTAACACAGCACTACACAGAAAGCCGAGGCTTGAAGACCTGGCCTTAGCTGAAGAGATTTTGCTCTCTTCAGCCTAGAAGGGACTCATCAGTACAGCATACACAGCTGTGCCAACCACAATGCCACAGCAGTTAAAGGGTGGTGAGAGAGATCAGACAAAGGAGTTTCTCTCCCTCCCACTGAAAGTGACATGGAGCATGCAGTGGGTACACAGAACAGCAGCAATAAAAGCACTAGGGGATATTCATTGTAACCTTGGCTAAGTGTGTGTGCTTAGTCCTGCTGACAGCTTATGTTTGTGACACACTAAGGTCACAGGTTCTCTGAGCTTACATGGAAAGCCAAAACAGATAGGGCAAGTCAAGCACAGTGCCAGGGGGGAAAAGTACTGACAGACTCGCCAGATTTAGGTTAGAACACATCTGAGATTGTCTGAAACATCCTCTGTGGCCATTTGGCAGCTTGTACAAAGGGCAGCCATACAGATCTACAGCACAGACCTTTCCAGCTCTCCTCTCTGCAAGAGTGAAATGGAAGCTGCCATCTATACAGAAGTATTCACATTACCAGTTTTCTGAGGTCCCACGATGAGGAACTTGGGGAGTCGATCACATGTTTTCTCTTTGGACCAGATATCCTTGTGCCTTTTATCATCACAGGGATTCTGTAGCACAAATGATGAGATTAAGCATTACCACAGAAGGTAATGGCAAGGGAAGGAAAAGCTGGAAGGACCAGTCCTCTCGGGAAAATGCTATTAGCATATGAAGAACACTTCAGAGCCACACTGCTGCTCTGCCAGGCATCAAGAAGTGTTCAGTAAAAACACTGGGGACCATTTTCAGAAGCTCCAGTGACAGGGGAGCCAAAGTCCCTCTGAGAGTGTTAACCACAGGCCTTGCCCTCTGTAGCCATACTGGGCTGGGCCCCTGTGATAGCACAGCTCAGCATCTGTGAACTTCTGGCAGACAGACAACTCTATCACCTTCAGTTAATTTCATCTGCTCATTACCATGCAGAGAGCTGCTGCACTGGGATGAAATGGAATAAGCATGTTTTTATTTAATGAACATGAATTCTGCAGTGTGAAATTACTTTGAGATTAATCACATTAACATGGCTGCAAGCTCCTCCAGCACCAAACAGGCTCTTGCTTGCACACTACATTTCACAGCAGCTTGCTCTAATACAAGCCCTTTAATGACCCAAATGCCTGCAAGCTGGTCCCTGGTCATGTATGACAGTCATCCTTGTCCGTAAGCTCACACTGTGACTGTGTCCTACTGCTCCTACTCCCCCATCCTTTCTACCTTGCCATTTGCCATGGGCAGCCTGAAGCCACAAAGGTTAAACCTAAAAGCTTTATGCTTTACCCCTCTGGATCAGCAGTCTTGCCACACTTTAAATGTGGGATACACCTCTTAGAAAATCACTAGGAGCAGTTAAAGCTGCCTTCTCACCTGCCACAAGGGATTCTTCTCCTGTGGGAAGATTTCAAAGTACTTTTTTGCAAGTTGGACTGGAGGCAATGTTTGCAGGCGAAGGTTGGTCCAGCACTGCACAAACTTGACCAGGCTCTCAAAAGTGTACAGTCCCAGACGGTCATTCCCATAGTTGGACAGGTGGGTCATGAAGATGCTGATCTGAAAATAAGAAAGACATGGGATACTGGTAAATCAGGTAACAGAACTGTTTCCTCCTAGCTTGATTCCAGGGTCAGCAAGAGGCTGTTCACAACTCAGACTGCCATGGCTGTCGTGGCTGTCAAATGTCCATCTGCCAGGAAACAGCGCTTGCGAGACAGGAATAACTCAGGAGAGGAGGGTCACAGACCTCTCAGTAATCCCTGGGAATGGTGCAGGGGCATGATAACTGAACCCTGGACATGAGTCCAGAACAGTCCTATTCAAGTGGCTCTAGTACATTTAGGTGAATAAGGCTGTTAGTAACTCCCTACTAGTGAAAAACCTTGCAAAGCCTCTTTCACGGGGAAACAGGAGCTTTGCTTCCTCTCCCCAAGGCACAACCAAGGCAACCTCTCGAGCTGCAGAGTCTGCTACAGCAGGGGAGCAGGCCAGGGAGGGGGCTGCACGATGCTGCAGGCCAGGCTACATGGCACAGGGACAGTTGTCACAGGAGTTCTTTCTGGGCCCACAGCCTGCCGGCTTTCATTCTCTTCAGAGCTGACATCTCAAATGTAAAGGAGGAACAACTGGCAATTCCCAGTTTAAAATATAAACAGGTGTATCTGGGGATCTGATCAGGGACTGCAAAGAGACACCGCACTAGGATATTGCCCTAGAAACAGACACCAGCTGGTGTCTGCAGCTGACACCTCTAGCCTGCAAGAATCTTCAGCACAGGCATCCCCTGCAAAATCTCATGCCAAGCTTTAACATCCATGGGCAAAGTGGCACTCAATAGCTGTGGCAGCCGCCCCAGCACTGCAGTGCTCAGGAGGCTGTGCACTATCTCTGTCTTGCCAAGCCATCTCTTTTCTCAAGCAGATACATTTTCCTCCTGACAGTTTTTCAGTATTTTAACTTTTGGAAAAGAGTGCGAAGGACTGTTGTCAGCTTGACTCTAGAGTGTGGTTTTGATATGTCTCATTGAATTCAGCATCCCAGTGCCCATAACACAACAGCACTTTGCCAGACATAAACCACACCATGGCTAGAAGTTGGAAAAACAGAAACAGAACACTGAGGCCAGTGGAGGAATGGCTGATTTAGCACTCCTTGCTCAGTGTCTACAAGTGCAGGGAGGCAAAATTTCCTCAGTCACAGCAGGGGCACCCATTGCTGTACAGTTCTGGGTTCAATTCTTGTGACACCAGGTAAGGTCAGGAGGCAATGACAGGCTTCCCTGGCAGGGGGCAGGAACGGCTTTCCCACTCACAGCAGGAAAAGAGCAAAATGGGGAAGCAGGAGACAGATGGTCTTGGGATGAAGACATTTGTTGGCACTGAGGAAGTCTGAATTCAGTTTTCTGCCCAGTGTCACCATGGACTGGTTTCAGCAAGAGAAGAGGTACTGATAGATAGTAGCTCCTTGTGCCTGAGCCATCTCCAAGCCAGTGTGAAACAAATTTAAGTCCGTCCGTAAGGTGCTCACAACCCAGCACCTTTGAGTAGGCAAGAGAAAACACTGGTAGGACTCTGGGACACATGGAAAGTAAGTGGAGTTCGAGATTTATCACGTTTGTCTGCCTGTGAGTTTGTCACTTCTGGTTCCCTACTGAGCTGACAGAGAGGCCCTGCCAGACAGGCTCTGGCACCTACACTTCAAAGAGCAGCGTGTGCTCGGTGCTGTTGTGCAAGAAAGATGTGCTAAATACAACACAGAGCAGAGGACAGAAAGATCAGGGTAACTTGCAAGGCATGGCGGCAAAAGGATGCGTCTCATGTTGTATTTTGCCCTTTTCTGGGAGACATCAGGAAGGTTCTCTGACAGCAAAGTGTGGCTCATCCCTTTGACTTGCTAGTGAAATAAGTAGAGGAAAAATGTGCTGCATGAAGAGTCTGGCTCACTGGCACAAATCAAGGAGGACAAAGGTCATCACCTTAGACCCACCCCTTCAAGATTTCCAGAATAAAAAAAAACCCCTGCATGTGCTCCAGGTGAGCAACTGTGTCTCAAGACTGACTACATTTGGTAAAATGGCTCACACAGGTAATGCTGCCACCTGCAAACAGTCCGAAGCAACTGGATTTGGAAGAAGAAAAGACAAACCCAATGGATGAGCCATTTCTCACTGTACTTGTGAGTGTGCAGTCAGGCCTGTAACACGTGCACTGTTTAACAAAGCCTGGCAGCTTGCTCTGTGCTGCCACAGCTACTGCTGCCAGAACAGCTCTGAGTACCATTTCTGACATAAGCTACACTCAAGGGCCATCTCTCCCTCCCTCCCACCCACACCCATGGACTCTGCAGACTGACTTGGAAATAACACCTCCCTCCTTTTCCCTCCCTTCTACTGTCAGTGTGCTGTGATTTCCCCTCCTTCACACTGAGGAAAGATCAGAGCAAATGTCCCAGAGAGCCCAGAATACAGCAACAGAAGACTATGAGCACTCTTGCAATATGTATCAAGCAGCTGTGGGCACAGCAGTAACAGGCCCGTGCAGCAGGAGCTGAAGTGTTTGTGAGAAGCAATCAGCCTGCGCTCAGGATCAACAGCTACTCTGACATCAGACCTTGCTCACTAGTCAGAAGATCAAACATCTTCTGTTTGCACTGTGGAGTTAATCATACACATACAGGCTTGGGGACTCCTCCACCTCACTTAAAGAGAGCTGGAAGCACCAAAAAGGACTGAAAGAGCATGGTCCGAGTCTGCTGTGGATCACTGCTGGGGCTGCAGAGCTGGCCAGCTTTCTATCAGGCCCCTGAGATGGCTCTATCAGCAACGGGAGGAATGCAAGCTCTGAGTCACTGTGCAAACATGAGAGGAGCTTAGAGTACAGCACTCTCCTCTGACAGAGAGAAATGCTACACTGCCAAAAGGAAGCAGAAGTGTAAACATGGGAAGCATCTGAAGGTGCTTGAAAGAGTTTTAAGTCATCATGAAGAGTCAACAGTAAATCTGGCAAATAAGCTCATCCTGTACCAGAACACAATTTTCCCAAATATTTTTGGACCACAGATTACTGCCAGCTGCTTTGACCATCACATCTTATCAGCCAATTTTAAACAGGTAGTTCTAGATACTATGTTTCTATAATTCTTTGGCCCAGCCTCCTAGACCAGTAAAGATCTCTGGATTACAGTTTAGCAATTGATTTTCCAAGAGAAACCCACAGCCTTTACTTTCACAGAGGCTGTTTCTGCATACTTTAAGATTTGACAATTACAAAGTGGGGCAAGGTGCAATTCACCCAGTATATGGGAACACAAGCCCAGAAAAGAAATTGTCAAGAGAAAAAACCCACTTTCTTTCCATCTGACTTATCACTCCGTACATAATGCAAAGAACCACCTCCTCCTTACTCCAGACTTTTATCAAGCAGGCAGGTTTGGTTGTGGTGAATAAAGATAACAATTCTGTCTCAGGCAATAGGGACAGAAGGCTGGCTTCCAGACCTGAAAGTATGAACTCCTACAGCTTTCTAGCAGGGCCTTCATAGGCCCACAGCTTCTGCACATCCTACACAAGCCAGAGTTGGTCACAGGCAAACCTTCAGAAACACCAGGCCTGTCTGTCAACTACAGCCTGTCTGGTGCACCCAGAGCACACTGTGAGGGTCTTTCCACTAGCAGTTCTACTGAACACTAGAAAAAGCAAGAGACAAGGGAAAAATTAAAGTCACTGATGGAAAAAGGTTGATCTTCTGATTTGCTGGTCTTCTACAGCCCCAACCAAAAGTGGCTAAAGCTGCATATTCAACCCTGCAATCAAGGTGCAAAAGAAAGAGGGAATGAAAGAAAACATCATGGTGAACAGAGCCACTGGTGTTACACGAAAAAATCCCACAAACAAGTACTTAAGGACTGGCACCAGTAGTCCAGGATTCCCCCCTAGAAAACTAGCCAGAACCAACTTACTTTCTCTCAGATCTGCCTGCATGGCTCCTTGTCCATACTCAGACACTGGTGAAAAAGATGTATAAAGGAGAAGTAAGGTGGTAGAATCGTGGAAGTCATGAGAAAAGAAGAGATTAAGCATTATTATATTCAGGAGTAACTACGAAGACAGACATTCTAAAATGATTGTCTAAACCTTGCAGGGCAATGTCTATTCAGTGAAATAGATGACAAACAGCTGTGGGTGAGGTGTCAAATCACTTTAGTGAGAAAGAAATTCAGGTGGGCAACTGAGAAAGTTACTGCACAAACCAAGAGCAGCATGTTTGCCTGCTGCAGCCAACAAGCAGAAATAGGAGGGGGTGTGATCTGTGATTGGAGAGGGCTACAAAACTTCATCCCTTGATTCTACCCCTTCAGAATTTTCTAAAAATGACCAGGGTTTTTTGTGTCTCTTGCCTCCTAGCGCATCATCCCAGCCTCAGCGGGAAGTGAGAAACTCATGGGATTTGCTGTCCACAGCTAAGACCTAAGAAAGGACTGCAGGGTGTTGAAGGTACTACATTCACTTAGTGGCTTAACAGAACTGTCAAGTATTGAAAGGGAAAAGGAAACACCTCTGTTAGACACATGTCTCTCAAAAAAGCCTTACTGTAACAGCTACATCACAAAAACAGAACACAGAAATTGTTTCAGGTGTCTACATACTGAAAGAAAGGGGAGAACACTTTATAATGAAAGCCCAGCAAAAGCAATTATTGAGAACAAAACTCATGAGTAAGCCACGGGAGAAGCCAGCAGGCAGTGGATGTGAAACAGAAGGAACCAAGGCACATCTCATTTGTAATTCATGAAAACAGAGCCCACATAACACCCCCTGTGCCATGGGCCATGGTCAGCATGTCACTCTGGCTGGTTTCTGTCTGCTCAGTGTTGCACCTCTCAACACACTCAATACTGATGCTCCCTTGGCAGCGTGTAAAGCAAAGCACCATCAAGCAGCGAGTACTTCCTTGGCCCTCTATTTCATGTGTCCACAGCAACACGCTGGAGATACCCACGCTGTGACGAGGGTGACACTGAATCTCCAGCAAGAGCTAGTCCTTTCCCATATCAGGCACATAAGCTGGGACAGCTGTGCACAACTTCCCCTTTCAGATGAACTTACTGGGTTCAGAAGCACTGTCAGGAAGAGTTCACCACCACGGATGCTCTTGTCCAACTCCTTTGAGCCACCAGGATATTCATTATAGAAGATAGTGTGAGTAAAAAGACCACAGGTCTGTCGAGGCAGAACCTGGCAATATCAGAAAAGGCAAAGTTAGACAAGAGGCAGATGCAGCAGAATCTGTATGAGAATGAATCAAAGCATCACTTTATGGATCAATATAAACAGTAAGGGGTCTAAGTGACATAGGTTCAGAAGACTCTTGCTATTCCTCCTAGCCACTTAACTCATCACACTGCAAACAAGCTGCTAGGATTTCAATTTAATCTTGATGGGCTTGGTTTTGCTCTCCATTCAGTACTGACCCCTGAATTGTTCTGAGAAACACAGAACTGGCTTTAGCCAAGTTTTTTTCTTTGCCTCACTTACATGATTTTGGAAACACCGGTGATATTAAGATTAATGTCTCTGATGCAGGTCATGAGAAGACCGTTCCCTGGGCAGAAAAGTGGGCTCTGTTGTGCTTACCATGATTCCATTATGGATGAATCCACGCCGGTACCGGGCAGGCCGTAGGTGTGGGTATTCCTCTGTACTTGTTACTTGGATGCTCCAAACAGATTTCCATGCCTCATAGAGTTGTGTGTGGACAGGATAAACCCCAGAATGATGGGGGGCTACAGCATAGCCCAAGTCTGTGGGAATCCCATGCTCCTGGAAGCAGAATACACAATTTGATAATTTGGTATTTAAGTAACAGCCTTAATAAGGATCATATTTAGCAACAGCATCCAAGTTGGAGCAAGATGACAGAGGAACGTGAAAACTCTCTGGATTGGGAAACCTGAAATAACTGCTTGTACTTCTTGTTTTATGCATCTGTAGACATATAAGGGCAATTCTGTATCAACAAGGACATTCAGCACTGGTAACAGCTGCTGTAAGAATGGTCATGTAGCTTGCAGGTGTGACAGATCAGATTAATTCAGAACCCTCAGGTCAGGCTCCCTGGTTACTACAAACTAATCAATGCTGTTAAGTGACACATCTTACTCCCACAATGCCTAGACGTGAGTCACTAGAGAAGGGAAAAAAAAATTTTCTTAACTGATACAGAGGAAAGGAAGATGAGTGGGATCTGTATTGTCTCTAGGAATTCAAAGAAAAGCAGACATGGAGCAAGAGACTATTGAGGGTGAAGATATGGGGCCTGGAGCTATATTAAAATGACAGGAAATTTTTGAATTTCTTGGGTTTTAATTCCACTATGTGGTTCTGGTAACAATATCAATGATGACAGCTCTGCCCTGGCGGTGCATGATAAAACCAGAGCCCCTAAATGAAGCAATAACCCTCTCTGACTGCTAGCCTGTTTTATGCTAAATATGTCTAATTGTGTTCTGTGCTTTGTCTCTCTTTGCAAAAGACTGCACTGTTATTTAACCAGGAAAAGGAGGAGCCTAAATTGTTTCTATAATGCTGTGACTGTGCTCTGAATTCAAGATCATTCCTAATCTATGTGTGTCACAGGAACACAAGACAGCAGCCTGCTATTCCCAAGGGGATTACCATCAAAAGAACCAAACTAGAGGTGAAGAGGACATTTCTTTTCAGAGAAACATGTATGCTGTATTCAACTCAGAGCTGTAAGAACCAAAAGATATTGTTCCATCAATGCAGGATGTTCAAGGCTTCCCCCTCCTCTGCCAAAACCCAGGGAATTTCCTCTGTGCTTCCTAGAAAAACAACTTCCTTCAGCATTGTCTGGGAGGCCAGAAGAAGGGCTGTTAGCAGACAGAGCATTTTATACTACTGACCAGGTGACTTCCTTACAGAGCCACACTGAATAAGGATGGAAAAGGAAATGCTTTCTCACTGCCAGAGTTTGTAAATTAATTGCATTTGGATAGTAATGCTAAAAGTTCACATCTCAGGAAACAAGAGCCTTGGGATTTGCACCCTGGAATGTAGCAGAGCTGCCTGGGGCCATGCAGGTGCTAGGAAACATTTCCCATCGCAGGGGCAGGCATGTGAATGGTGTTTCTTGCCTCAAGACAGCAGGAGCCACACATCAATTTGAACTTCCAGAACTGCCTTGCTTAAATGCAGCTGAATTATTAGACTAGTATTTGGGTTCAGTGGGGTCCAAATAGCTATTCCAGGAGAAAAATGTTTAAGGATTAGCACTGTAAAGTAAATAAACTGCAATGCTCCTTACCACAGCGAACTGCTTGTTGAGCTTCATCTGCTCAGCCAACACAGTGACATTGTGGAAAAGATGAGGCTGCATGTGACTCCACATGTGAGGGAACCACCAGAACTCCTTCCTGTGCTTGAGCAGCATGTCATCCCCTTCATCTTCCTCATCTGTACCTACAGAAAGCAGAAAAGGAAGTGCAAAATCAAAAGGCAGAAGAGCGGCTCAATGTTTAAAAGCAGCGGCTAATCCCCTGCAACGCTGAGTCGTTCCGACAGAGCCTCGCTCGCGCTCTTGCTAAGGCATTACACACCACACGCACCAAGGCGGGGGCTGTGTGCACTGCTGGGACAAAGGACTCCAGCGGCTTACCTGTGTGGTAGAATTTCCCTGAGAAGCCCAGGTTGAAGGTGAAGTTTGGGACTAAAGTTCTCAGCTTATTCTGGGTGCTCAGTAAAGCCTGTTTGAACAAAAGGAAAAAGAAATGTTCATATTCTTATTTTTTCCTCTGTAACATGTCTCTGTGCTGTACTGGTGCTCAGCTAAGTCTGAAGAGGTACAGGAGATGGGGCTTAGGCTCTGTTTCCCTTGGAGTGGAGCAGAGCAGATAAGTGCTCCTCATACAGTCTGTACTTGAAGTAGTTCTGCTGTACTAAATGATGCCCCTTTAAAACCACAGTCAGATCATGCTCTCCACTTCAATGTGAAGGACCCAGAGTGTCTGTGCTAAGGCAAAGGAACAATAAATCTCACTTGAAAGCAACAGATTCTTTACACTTTACAGGTTCATCCTCAATGCTCCCTTCCTCTCCCATGTTGGTTAGACTTTGTTAATGAACCTCTGCCCTTTCTCAGTCTGTGTGCTTATGAAAAGGAGGATGGGGCAGCCCATGGTACACAGATGAAGAAAAAAGAAGTCAATAATATCATGAACAGTAACTAAGTGATCCAAAGGAAGGGGGCTTTTATTTGGAGAGGAAAGGTGGATTCTCAGAACTACTCATACACGCCCTGCCACAGCAGAGAGGTATCTCCGACTTTGTGCTCCCTTGAAAGTGACAAAATTTTGTAGCAGAAAAAGTTTCCTGGATTCTGGGAACAAAATCTGGGAAAGCCAACATTCACAATCCTCACATCCTACAGCTTCTCTTGTGCTCACTTGTGGTTGCTTTAAATGTCCAAAGTAATTGCTTTAACCAAAGGGAAGGCACCTTGTGCCACGAACCTCAGGGTCCAGCAGTGTACAGAGTAAGACAGCACACAGCCTTTACAGAAAAAAAAACAAACCAAAAAACAAACCCCAGAGGCTCAAGTAGGACACAAACTAATTCTAGTCAAATTTCTTCTGCTGGAAAACGATAAAAAGAGAGGAAATGAACGCTCTGCTGCTACCTGCATGCTTTGGGGAAATGTCACTGGTGCATCTCCCTGTGGGAGAACTCTCAATCGAACAGGGGCTGGCAGGAGGGCTGTTGGCAGGTGACAGACACGGTCCTTGTCTGGGCTATTTAGATTTTAATAGCTTTTCTCAGAAAGCAATGTATCAGTGGCTGCACCAAGGTGAAGGTGATGACCTCTCAACAGCAGACTTCGGCTGGATGCAATCACACAGGACACGTGGAATATAACTCTGGGGAAAGCACACAGACCTATCAAACTGTGTAGGGAAGATGAACAGATCTTCCTGCATCAGCTGCCCTTCCCCAGCCCCAAGGAGCACAGAACAGCACTGCAGAGTGCCTACACATGGCTCACACTCCAGGAACCGTTTGGGTGCACCATTCCCTCAGCGGTGCAAGTGCACTCACAAAAGGCAGACTCTCATTCCATGGAGGTGCCTTGACACCAACCTCTTATGGATAACCTAACAAATCACTGCTGTCACTGATATATCAAACCAGTGTTAACCAAACACTGGCCATCACATTAATTTAAAAATGACTTCTGTAGTTCCCTTCAATCACCCATTCACTGCAAACATATGCTGAGAAGTTTTACACCCAAGGCAGGCAGTCCATGACCACAGCAAAGTAGGAAGACGAGACAGATTACATGTGCAGTGCTACAAGACATTCTCAATGCTCGCTTGTGAGGAAATCAAACTTTCAGACTTTTCCCTACAGACACACTTAATTGCCTGTTCCTCTTACCCACATCCACACAACAGTGACATCAAATGCAGCCTGGGACAAATTTCAAAGATTTCAGCTTTTCCATGGCCACTTGCCTACCACATCTTTACCTCAATCCCCACCCAAGAACAGTAATTTGATAAATGTCAGGCATGTGACATCTCCAGAACCTATCACAAATACAGGCAGTGCTTTTAAAAAGTGATGTGCCAGCAACACTGATGGCTGAAGCCTCCTTTGCAGCACAAGATCCAGAACAGGCAACGAGAGGTCAAGTTCCCCTTATGCAGCCCAGCAAGACACAGGCACTCGCCCCACACATCACGGAGCACAGACTAAGAGCTGTGCAGCTCTCCTCAGAGGGGCACCTGTCTGTCCAGATGTGGTTTACAAGATCACTTCAAATTTGGGGCCAGCACCTTGAACACATCACCCAGTAACTCAGACAGGAAAGTGCCACTTTCCTTCCTTTCTCCAGAGCTGTCCCAAACCTCACCACTTCCCTCTGCTGCCCTGAAAGGCACATCCAGTTCCCCTGCTTTGGGTAGGAAAGCGGTGGGAGGAAAGACAGCGGTTAAGAGGCTTAGCATTCTACTGCACAGAAAGAGATTTAAAGCCTGACTGGGGTTACCATGACAACACATCTGTCTGATAATAAATCCCAAAACGCCCTGCTCCAGCAGGCTGCAATCCTTTGTGTCTGGGGAGGGACCAGGGAGGAACTGTGGGGGCCCCAGAAATTCAGAGACTATGGAGGCCTACGGAGTCCTGCTTTCCTTTAATTGGCAGGCTTACTGCTAATTGTGTGCCATCCCTCCGCTGATGCTGGGTCCGTGTCACAGCCACATCCGTAAGGTGGCACAGCATAGGTAAGAAGAAATGTCTTTCCCCCGAACAGGATAAAGGAGACTAAGATGCCAAATCTGGACATTTGTTCCAATACATTATGCATTCCCCGTTCCCTAGTTCCACACTGGTGCCAAGAGGTCTGTGAGCTGTAGTAAGGTGCAATAATGCAGGTGTGGGAAAAGGCGGGGAGATGGCACTTCTGTCTGCACTGTGTTTCTCTTTCATAAAGTACGATGAATATGATAGTACTAATCATATCTAACAGGTGATTCAAGTGGCATTTCATTTATATCCATAATGTGCTCTGAGACTCTTAAACAAAAGGCAATCAAGAAATGTGGAGCAGGCTACCCATCAAGAGAGAAAACAGCCAGCCAGATGTGAACAGATCTTCATATGTATATTCAAGAAGTTCAGTTGCTCGCATGGTATGAGAGAGGGCTAGCATTTTAGCTATCCCCCACCTCTAAAAAGCAGACTTTTTTCCCCTAACAAACTGTCCCTCAATCCATCTAAGTATCTCTTTGTATATTTTTTAATCTGTTTTTGTATTTTGTTATCTTTTATTTCAAAAAGCCTTCCAGGATACAAGCCTGCCCACTAAGTAGCCAGAAAGGCCCCTGCCCCAGCTAAGATCCCTGCTAGAAGCTCTGCAAGTCTCACCCCAGCAAGGCACAGATGGGGTCTCCAAAGAGATTCCCAGCACTGGCCACAGGAATTCTTAAGCCACACCAAGGCCAGACGTGCTTCATGCTTGTCGCGGTCTATCAGGGAACATCCACTGCAATGCACAACCTGTATTGTTGGAGGCCTTTAGTACTTAACTGGGGCAGCCATGCTGCAGGCCCAAGTGACAGAAAACTACATTTCAATGCACATTTCTGGACACAATGGGAAAAATGTCTAAGCTTCACTCTGATGTTCAATGCCCATGACTTTAAAAAAGGCTTTTTAATAATCTCAAATTATGACAAATATTTACTTCTAAGGAAATATTAGGGAAAAAAGTTTAAAACGGTGCCTTTTGTTGCAGTATGTTAAAAATCTCTATCATCTCACTGACAGATCCGCAAAGATTTATGCTACAGTCACTACAAGCTCTTGATGTCATCTAGGGAAAATAAAAACTCTCCTCCTTCTAGGAGTGAGGAAGAAATCAGGGAAAGCCACAGCACTCTGACTGTATTGGGGGCTTCTTTAGGACCTAATCCTTTTCTAAGATAACAGGGTGTCCTTGGCATCGGAAAAATACAGGGCTAAATCTTCATGCAACTCTGGTTTTTAAACTATGAAAATTTTAACTTCCAGAAGTGTTTGCAGAGAATTTAGTTGCTCCACACAAACCCTAAATGTTATCTATCTCAGGTCCCTCTAACAAGAGGCAAAAGAAAACGGGGAAGAAAGCCTGAGAGATGCTGGGAAAAGAGAAAAACATGACTCTAAGAAAAAAGTACATGGACAAATAAAGAGAAAGAGATGATAAAAAATGGAAGAAGAAAGCTGAGTGCTTTTACAGCCTCTTCTCAATGCTCATGCAAACCACATTAGGCAGAAACACATTCTTGGCAGATACTGCCCCTGTGGGCCCTGGGCAGCGCGTTCTTGAGAGGAGTCCCTGCAGTTTTCTTACTACCCAGCAGTAGCTCTGGCAGAGCTCAAAACAACACTGGCAAAAAAGAAAGCTCTCATGGTACTGGTACTTCTACCTGCCCTGCAATCTTAGAATCAGGGAGCTAGAAATTGCTGAGTACTTTAATTGCAGGTAAGATCACCCTCTACAATTTAGAAAGGCAAGAGCTGGCTGACAGCCACCCTCACTAGGTTCTCTCTTCTGCACCCTCGCCATTCATAACCCAAAATGAAATTACTGTTCTCGATTTTCACTTAGCTTGCTCTCAGACTCACTAGCAAAGATTGCTCACTATTTATGCCCTTGTAGAGATTACCAGCAAAAGAGGCAAAACCTCATCTACTTAATCTTCTTTCCTCATACCTAAAGATGACCAGAAAGGATCACAAAAGCCACATCCTTTTGCATTAGAAACGGCTTGTCTTTGTTGGCCAGTTCCATGGAGGCTTGGTAAATTCCAAGGATTATGATTTTAGAAGAGACTGAATGTGGAATAAATTGAGAAGAGAAGGGATTCTCTGAGATTTTGTTTTGTTAATTATGTGCAGCTCAAATCTCTGGTAAACTCTACAAAGGAAGAACATTTTCTTTGTGCAACTTCCAACTGTTCCACTTCTGTTGAGGACTGCAAGCTCCTGCTGCAGCCCTCCAGCAGAAATAGGAACTCAAGGGTTATCATCTTTAAAGTAAAAGCAAGCACAATTCCATTTTTTCTTGTTAAAGAAGAAAGCTATTCAGCTCTCCTTTAAGCATCACAAATAAAAACATTTCTCTTGAGTAAGACATGTAACATGGGCATGCATTTGATCAAATTATATTCAGTGCTTTCTTTTAATATTCATTTTGTCTGAGACGGTCTCTGAACGTGGACCTGAATATGGCAAACAGGCTCACTGGGACAGCGGAGTCAATTTTATACCTTCACACAACATCCAGTCTTCAAACCACTACCCCGACCACTGTAATCTAAGCTTTGAGATAAGGAGCTGTGTGTTAACAGCCCTGAAACAGAGCTTTCATCTAAAAGGCCAAAGAAAATGCCAGCTGTTCTGTTACTATTATATCCCCTTCTCTCCCCATGGTGAGAGACTATCAACAAATCCATGTAGTTATTTCTCGCTTTTAAAAAATAAAAATTCATTAACCTCACGCGGCTCTGCAATCAGAGAGCTTCT
Organism: Dryoscopus gambensis; assembly: GCA_013389985.1. Lineage (NCBI taxonomy): Eukaryota > Metazoa > Chordata > Aves > Passeriformes > Malaconotidae > Dryoscopus > Dryoscopus gambensis. The sequence continues at coordinate 142,122 of WEIT01041239.1, forward strand.
TTTAAATGGATAAATCTGGGTTTTATCTGCTTTAGCCTGAGATTCTCTGCTTACTGATCACAGATTATTCCTCCATTTCACCCTGTTAAAACCCAAACAAAGCATCTTTTGGAATAATCTTGTCTGGGTTTGTTTTTAACATCACTAGAGCAGCCTTTGCTCCTAAGAGCTTTGGCCACCTATCCTGCTTTCCCACGTGGGTCTGTAACCTGCACAAACACTACAGAGGTGAGAATCTCTGCTGGTTTGGACTAGTGGGTGTAAGGCCTGCTTAGCACCAAGATAAGACTGTGATGCTTCATTAAAAAAAGAAATGAAAAAAAAAATCTTTTCAGAACATTTCAGCACTTCAAAACACAGGGACACCACAGTGAAATGAACAAAATTTTAGCAGTTTCCTTAAATAAGTATTACATACAACTGTTTCATTTTCCTACACCTGTATACTAGGAAACACTTTTTCTACGCCTGTTTGCTTAGAATGTAATGGTCAAAGCGGCTCTAAGGAATTATTAAAGAATGCAGCAAGCAAAACAGTGGCATGCAGTTAAGAGTTCCTTCAGGCACGCAGCTTCAAGTGATTTGAAAAGATAAAGTTAGCTCCAAACAGATTGCAGGGTTTTCCTTTCCCCCAGACTAAACTTGGAATCAGAAACAAAACATAGAATCTTGAAGTCCTAAAACCTTGGAGATGAACTAAGACATCCTGCATGGATACATAAAACATGAAGAAAAGGTGGTTAAGTCCTTGGGAGGTGGAAGAGGGCTCTTGAGAACATGTAACAGATAAGGTTCAGGTAAGGGGCCAAACCTGTACAACAGTATTCTGTCTTACACCTTTGCCTCAAATATTTTATGCCTTGCATGTAAGTTTAAAGGGTGCTTCACCTTGAAGTTGTTCTGGAAACATGCTAAAGCAGTTACTGTCGCAGGCTTACCATCGTCATGGGTGGTGCCATCTAAGACTCACCTGAGGGCAAGTGCTGAATAGGAATCCAGAGTATTTACCTGTGAACAAGCTCAGCACACCTGAGAAACAGGCAGTGCACCTGCCTTAATGGCTACAAACCAGAACTGATGGGGAAGATACACAGGGAAGTCCTTGGCTCCATGAAGCATCACACACACATGTATCAGAGACTTAATGGAACAGTTCATCATGTACTTTCAAGGACATGGAGAATCAGAAGGAGCACTTAAGTTTGTTATCTTCTGCCTACTTATTTTTATCTTTGCCTGTCTCAGTTCCCTCTCTTCCACAAAATCTGTCTCTTACCCATAACCTTTCCTAAAAGGTTGCTGTATTATTCCAGGAACTGCCAAGGAAAGCAAACCACAAAGATGGCATCTCTCTTTCCCAGTTGTGAACATTGCCACAGAGATAGTTCTCATGCAGGCTGGGTCTGACCATGTTTCTCTGGTGAATTTTTTAATGTTCCCTGCCCAGGGATGAGGGTTGTGGGTAGGAGACATGACGGGGGTGCAAAGGGTAAGAGAAAACGCCTCTTTTCCCAATTTAGTTGTGTGCTGAAAAGCTAGATGGCTAAAATGGAGACTGTATCAGTTTGCATGGACTGGCCTACAGTTTTGCAATATAATAGATGCAGTTTACAAATATCAGTAATAATAATAATTTTAAAAAAATACATTTTTCTGTTCTATTCTAGCACAACTTGCCTTTTCCTTTTGAACAGCAGAGTTTACAGCTACAAATACGTTGGCATAGGAAACCTGCATATACTTGTTCCTTATGTTAAAGAGGAGACAATAGACTACTACAGACATCTTCCTCTTAAACTGAGAGAGGCCAGCTGCTGAAGTGCTCCACTGAAACCTGCAGAACTGTTGAGAGCATCACACATGGTACCTCAGCATCTCTGCAGGCTAATTCTCTGTATAAGATGAGTATGACCGCAGCAATCAATGCTTTCCCTCAAATTAAATGCCACCTTGACTTTCCTGGTATAGCACACACACTAGAAATCCATCCAGAACCTCTGGAGGTAGCTATTCTAGGATTTTACCTCTACATCAGATACTTTCATGCGAGTGCCCTCTTTTCCCACAAATATATCATCGATGTCAACAAGGATATAGCGATCAAGTGTGAGACAGAGGCGTTTGCCAGTCAAGTAGGCAATGGCATCCACGAAAATGAGTTTATGCAGCCAAAAATTGAGGTTATTGCCAAAGAGAACCCGCTGGATCCCATCATGCAGACCCAGGTCCTGCATCACTGTGGCATGCAATGCTTTGTGAGTGGCCAGGTGAGGAATGGACTCCGAGGATTTCGTGCTGGCCAACAGCACTGGCTCATAGGTGCTGTGGTTTGACTGAAACACAGTCCAGTCATCACCAGGCAGAGGACCCTGCTCCACCTCATTAGCCCGGGTGACATAGAGCAGGGGAGCACTAGGATTGATGTGATAGTCCCGCAGCCCCAAGTTGGAATGTAGAAAAAGGGGGAAACCCTTGAGCTGTGCACTGAGCAGGCTGTTCTCATTGGCTTTGAAAAAGCCTATAATCCCCACTCCATACTCTACACAGTATTTGTCCAGCAGTTCTCGGTTCCAAGCATCTAGATTCACATATTTAAGGATGTTCTCATAGATAATTAGAGCATAGCGTCCTCTGTCTTTATCTGTCAGGGTGGGCATATCCCCTTTGCCAGGGGCGATCTCTGTCCTGTATTTAAACCGGCTGGATTCCAGGATGGCCACAATTTCTTGCCCCAGCTGGGAGTAAATGCTTTCCACAAAGACAAGCACCACAGGATCTGTGCGTGACGTGTCCACGGATTTCGTGAGCCTCCAGCTGGCTTGCGGTGGGATCAAGATGCGGTGCTGGTTGCTGCAGTCACTGAAGGGCAGGGGTGGTGGCTCCTTGATTTTGGGACTGTTAGTGACGTAATAAGCCAGGATGCACATGGAGATCAGGCTGAAGGCAATGAGCAGCAGGATTAATCTGTGGAGCTCCAGCTGTCGCACGTGCCGCACTACTTTCCACAGCTGAATCATGGTGAGGCGGGCGGCTCACCCCCTCCTCACACTCCGGACCCACGTCGCGCTTGGAATCTCCACTGCTGCCGTGGCAGTACCCAGCAGCAGCTCACAAAGAAGAAAGAGCAGCTGCAGAGAGAGAAAAAGCTAAAGCAAACAGCTACAAGGGTAGACTCCCAGAGATCTGCCATTTATCTCAGGTAACCATGGCCCTCAATTCCCATTGCTCTTTTGTGTGCTTCCTTGGGTTCCTCTCCTCTCAGAAGTCTTTGGAGGAGCAAAGTTTCCAGAATCCCGTCTCCAACAGCAAATCAGTCCATCATTCTGTGCACAAGCAGTTTCAGCTCAGCCTTCCCAGGTGTCCTGTTTCTCATTTAGCTGTTTCATATTCACATGATGGCACCTTCTCTTCGCATCCTGCAATTCAAAAAGAAAAAAGTCAATTCTCAGTATGAATTCATGGCATCTAATGGGTTTGAGCTGAAATGGCAGGACTAGCGGGTGATAGGTGGGCAGCATCCCTCTCCCATCAGCAGGTCTGTCCCCTGGGAAGTGTCACACCCCATCTGTGCAGGAGCTTGACAGAACAACCACAATGGCCCTTGGAAGAAAGATCCCCACAAGTGCACAGAGACTCAACACTCACCTTGGGTGAGATTCTCTCACACTACAGCAAACAGAGCCAAGTACCTGGCCTTCCCCCAGCCCTCTGCAAACCACTGAACAGAAAACATGAAACCCTTTTATTCTAGCCTACATTTCAAAGCTAACAAGAGGAGAGAGCACTCTTTGCAAGGCTGCCCCATTTGTCCTGGGAACTCACTTTCTTCCAAAGGTCTCAAAATACAGCTCTGGAGAGGCATGATCCCTCAGGCAGCACAGAGGGTGGGGGGCACAGGCAGCCCATGCACCGCACAACTAATTGTTGCCAACTGATTCAGTGGCAGTTGGAGATGAAACATCTCCTGAAACCTTCATCGCCTTCTCTCATATGCCACTGAAGAACATGAAGTCAGTTTTAAATCACCAACAGCACGACATAAATTTGGGTTGGTCTCAAATACATGAAAGCTTCTTGTTACGAAGCTCTCTCACCTCCTGCTTTGTGTTCATGGCAGCAGACTATTTCACCATATGTTGTTATTTTTCCAGGAAAAAATGCCCAACAAAGCCAACAAATACCAAATAATCTAAAACAAACACCAGAGAAACGAACTAAATTGTTCCTTGCTTTAAAAATAAAGTAAAAATCACAGTGGAGTCTTCTCTCCCTTATTGGCAGTGTGACTTATCCACAGCAATACCCCGGTGCCTTTCTTGGCATACGAGCACATTTTGGGGGCACACCTGCTGCCTCCCCCAGAACAATGCAAGAGCACCCTCAATGCCAGACGTTGCTCACCAAGTCAGTCATGCTGACTATGAGCTCTTTGTAAAAATTAAACTGCCTTTTTTCTTTAAAAACCTTTTTTAGTCACCCCCAACTCCTGCAGACGTGCTCCACCACATACAGACCCTCTAACCACCTGCTCAACTGGCACAGTTTGCAACACTAGGAGGCACAAGAAAACAATAGCAAATAATATTACCAGAACCGGTCTTCATACTTTCTGCATTCCTCCAATTTCTGTTACTACCATTCTGATAAAACAAAGACTATAAGAAGACTGGTTTGGCTATGAGTTTAGGGCATACATAAGGTTCTTATATAGTAAAGCCAGGGGTTTCTAACAACTAGCTCCACCAGAAAAGGAACTACTTGTGAGACAGATGATTATTTCACTCCACCAGAATTTACTTGTGAGACAGATGCTTATTTGTAATTTGTATTACTAGATGGAAAAAAATCCTTCTGAGTCAGGGAAAGTATCAGTTTATAGATGAGGCCAAAAGTCCCACTCTAAAGACTCGCATCAGGCTGTTTTCCAAACTGTTGGTGCAGCTTGAAGCAGAGACAAAAACCACAAACAGATTTTATATTAGGAGATATAATACTGCTAACTTTATGACAGCAGATGGAAAAGAGTCAGAGTGCTCTTTACACAAGCCTTACAATGATCATTATCTCAAACAACTCCTCTGCTGTAAGCTCAGCAGAGCAGGGACTGGTTTGTGTAGTGCACAATGAAACCTTAGCCCTGATGAGGTCTTCAGAATAGCTGTGAACTGTCAATGTAAAGTATATCACACAAATAATTTTCCACTGGAGAAACTGAGACACAACAAAACTTACTGAAGGTTGCACTGCAACACAGCAGACGAATCAGGATTTTTGGTAAAATTATTCCTGTTCCCAAGATTCCAAAGGGATTGGGTCTCCATTCCCAAATGGCCCTCTGCAAGGACAGAGCTGGCTTTGGAAATCCAGCTCAGTCAGCAACAAAAAGCTGTGTTTTCTTCATCACAGACAACCGATCATCTTTCAGTTTCATCTCTACATACTGCTAACTTTCTACTGGAAAAAGGACAGGAGAGAGATGGTTAGAAAATACTATGTGAAGATGTAAAAAACAGAACTTGGGTAGTTTTTTCTTGCTACTGAAGTGACAACTGATCTTGAATATATGATTCCCTGGACAGAGCATAGAACATGACTTCTAATTCCAGCTCGAGTCAAATTCAGTCCCTGTAATACACCAGGAATTCCAGTGTATCAGGATGGTACCCAAAATCATGTGCCACCTTTCAAAAGCAACCAGGAAAATAGCCTTTCCACCTCCACAACAAGCCTTTCCCATCTCACTGACTCTGCAAGGAAGACCCCAGTGTTACCACCTTCCTGCTTGGCATTACAGCTCCAAAGCTGCAGAGGCACAAGCCAGCAGAGGCAGAATTCAGCAGAGCAGAGAGAGGTAAAATAGAAACATATTAAAAATGCTCTATCTTTTTTATCGGGTGAATTCCTTGTAAGATAGAGTAATACACAGCTCCATGCATATCACAATGCTCCATACATGAGAAGGGATTTTCATTCTACTCCTGTGCAACAAATTCATGCTCAACACTTCACTCAGATTACAATAATAGTCAACTTTGATGGAGAAAACCGAGAATTCCAAGTTATTGTATTCCCAAATAACTCACTTCCTTCTGCTTTTCAATCCCACTGAATAAAATAGAAACATAAAACTACTTTGGATTTAAAGATTCACTATCTTAACATGTATTAGACACAAAGTTGTTTTGGCAGGAGGAAATAATGTAAAGAGGAACTCAGGAGCCCAAGTGTTACTTGTATGAATTTCCAAGCAAGTGTTTCTGGGGTAGAATTTGTAATCTAAACACCAGGGTAATGGTAATAAAATCAAGAAGATGTTGATTTATGCAAAAGCCTGGCAAGGTTCTACTTTTACAACTCTTTATACCCAAAGCATCACCATGGAGAACACTTCTCTTCCCTGGTTGCACTCATTCATCTCTCCATCTTAATTTTTACTTTTGAACTGACTCTGTTTTGTAAAGAACTGTAGCTACAGTTTCCCAGTCATCAGTTTAAAGATGAAAATCACAGGACAACTGGATTGTTCTGTAGAATAAGAATGAAACCAGAGTTTAAGCTAGGCTGCCACACCTGCAGTGCCCAGCTGAGGGGCACCAGGGAGAGGAACCCCCTTAGCTGGGCACTTCTGAATCACAGCAGTGTTTTGATAACAATGATTCCATTCAAGCCTCTAGCGAAGCTCCCAAACAAGCCCCCATTTGTTACATGGGTGAGCGAAAAAAAAACAAATTAAAAAAAAAGGCCTGTATCAGATTGCTGCTCAAGAATCTGTCAGCTCCGATCTCTTTAACAAGGCTTCACAGCCAGAGGGCATGCCAGCTGGCACGGGAAGCATTTCTTTCTTTGGGGACTGCATCAGCTGGTTTAGGTTCAAACGAAAAGAGGAAAAAAAAGCAACAAACAAATACATTGAACAAAATTTATATTAAAAGGCAAGAGAACTGTCAGAAACCAGTTATACCCAAAAAGCTCAGAAATATCTATACTGGAGAAAGAAAAAAAACCAATCACGGTGAAAATTATTCCCTCTTAAAGGAAAAGAAAATACCTGTGTTCTCTTTTGACATAAAACGCCTGGGAATCTAACACCACAAAAGCCCCAGGTTTCTAGATAAATTGAGGTCCACTCTGAACTCCTGCCAGGACTACCGAAGTGTGAATTGTAGGAGGTGGCAGTCAGAATGCACAGAAAGAATGAAGTGCTCAGAGGTCCAAGGACGCAGGCTCAGCAGGCACCCGTCCTGCCAGAAAAGCATCTCTCGATCAGAGAGCATCAGCTGTAAGGTCAGCTACCCCACAGATCACCAGCACTAAGACAAAGGCTTCCTCAAACTTAGATGTTCTGTTTCCTAGTGAAATACAGTGTTCATGTGAAACAAACTGCTTTGTGAATTATCAGCTGCTAAGCCACATGGCAACTGACATGATATGAAAGTAAGATAACAACCGTGTGGTTTTAACATCTGATCTCCAGATATTTCCAGTGCTTGGAAATGATTGTGGGGGAGCAGTACAAACACTCAGGACCAGCACTTACCCAAAACTAGTGACCAGAATATAAGTATTTGGGCTTCTGGTACATTTGTGCCAAGGCACATGGAAGATAATGGGCATCATCTGACATCTTTATCAAGAACTGTCAGTGCATTCTTAGCTGAGCTACAGAAGGTCATACCACCCAAACCCCAGTGTCACCAGTACATTTCCCCAACCCTTTTCATTATTTATAATATAATCTCTCCATCTGGAATGCACAGCAGCAAGATCTTGCCTTTGTCCACAACAGCTCTATTTCAGAGGCCTTTCTTCTGCACTTCCTGCAAGATGGTTGTTGCCTCGGGCCCCAGGGAGACTGCAGTAATTGAGTTACACAGTAATCAGAGAAGGAATCTGATTGATTTTCCAACCCATTCCACTTTAATGGTGTCATCATGACACAAAATTCCTCATTAGTCTGCTCGGTTCTGAGACACCACAGCCTCCCTCTTTGTCTGTGGTGGTATCTGTATGCCAGGCCTCCAGGTACAGCCCCTCTCTCACGAAGACAGGGAACCTGGCAAGTAGTGTCAACAAAACACAGCAAGCCACACAGCAAAAGAATTAGTAGAAAGCTCAGGAGAATGAATGCTGGTTATATTTTACATATTGGGTAAAAAAAATCCTGTGGACATTACAGCCACATTGCAATGAAATTGCCATGCTCATTTTTGGGCTCTGGCCATGTGTTTCAGCTAACATCCACTGCCAGTCAAATCCCGCCATGAGAGACTGCCTAAGGAATACGAAATGCAGATCAAAGAGGCAAGAAACACTAATGGTGCCCATGCTGCTCTGACAGACAGGGCTGCAGCCTCCAACCAGCTCTGTGCTCTGCTTGGGTGAGTCCCCACGCAGGGAAAAGCCTCTCAGAACAGACCTGTGCTGAGCCAGAAAGCTGCCAGCTGGCCAGCAGGCTTGAAATGTGGCAGTCTGATGTAAGAGGAGAAGACCTGTGTGATGAAGTAATAATTATTTAAATTCTTTTATTATCACCCCTAGACAGTTATGTAACTTCACACCTCTGCAAGAGCAACAAACTGCCACCCATGCTACACAGATCTGCACGCACCCCTCTCATCCCAGCCTGCTGGAAACCCAACTGCAGCCTTGAATTTACCCTTGTGCCAGGGCAATGAAGTCTGAAGACAACATGAAGGCAGAGATCTTGGAGAGGCCGGCTCCAGGCCAGCTTCGCAGAGGGCTGCACAGGGATCCCATGACTCCTGCAAGGTTCTTGGTGTTCGGATGCATGATGGATACCTGTGTTTGCAGCAGATCTTTGTTCTCTTGCTCTTTTATATTACAAAAAAATTAACAGTAGGTTTAGTGCTTCCCATGCCAGTGACAGAGGCATGGCCCAGCATTACCTGTTAGCAACATAAACCAATCCTTCCCCCTGAAAACAAAAAGGTCCTCCTCATAAGAGCTTTCAGGAAATCTGGTTTTCAGCTCCCTGCCTTCTCCCCATCATACTACACTCACTGCTTGGGGTCATTACAACTGACCTGACTCATTTTCCAAAGCAAGGGAACTTCAAACTTTTACACTAAGGTTTTCCCTCCAGTTAAATATCAGCACCACAAGCCCCAGCAAATTTCACTGCCTCAGCATAGGACAAATTTGGGAAGGGAAAACAGTTTGTAGTCTTGTTTTTTCAGCCTGCTTAAAGAGCAGATGTGCAAATAAAAGACCTGAAGAATGGTTAAAAAACCAAACAAAATTTCAGCCTTCAGCAGTCACTGATGCTACTTGGTAAAAATAAGACGTAGCTTGGCAGCTGCACACCTCTGTTGAAATCAAAAGGAAAGACTACAGGTATTGTAGCAGTGGAAGTGCTCACACAAGTCAGAGCTTTCCACCAGCTGAGGGGATGTAACTGCTCTGGGAGTGCACAGGTCTCTGTAATGCAACTGCTCGTAGGAGAGTAAGGAGGCACTTTCCTCAGAGATAACCGAAGGCACGTATCCATTCCTTTACCTCGCGCGTTACTGAGCCTTTAAAATCTATGTATCAGGCCACCACAAGAACAGCAGTTTCATTCTGGCCTTGCCTCTCCTTCTGTTTTGTGCCTTTCCTGACACATAGATCTGTGCCCGCTCTGACTCTAACCCTTTTCCCACACCAGGGATAATGAGACAGCAGCTCCTCTCTGCACCCAGACACTCGGAGCTGTGGGACAGAGAGCCAGAGACAGCGCAGGCCAGAGCCTTGCAACACAGAGGCAGTCCACGTTGCTCTACAAACCCCCTCCAGATGGAAAGTGAACACTTCAGTTACCCCAAAGCGAGGGAATACACCATCTTCAGCCCCTTCCTTTCATCAGGAATCAACACGTATGCTCTATCATGGCAGAACATCTCCAACTCAACTGTGGGAACAGGAAATAGATGAGGTTCCTTCCGTATTAGATATGGACAAGAATCTCATTTCCATTCTCTCATGCTCCCTGCTTGTCACAGTTCAGATCAACTATTCTGCTACAGAATGCAAAACGTCTTCCCTGCTGATATCTCCTAAGTGACTTAATCAAGTGGGAAATACAGTCAAACTGCGGCAAAACCAAGAAAATTCAATGTCAGTCAGAGTTGAAATGCCATAATATAGAATGTGTATTATGAAAGTTTATCTGTAATTGTTATGAAAGCAGCCTGACCATTCTTCCCATGAGCTATACTTAGAAAATTTCACCTTAATTAGCAAGAGGCTGATCTTCTATATTCAGCTGCTTCCTCCTCTCATGTAACACGCAAGAGATAATCTTTTACAATCAATTTTATCTAGGAATATATGACACTAGGGAACAGGTTTAATACCATTACACTGAAAGTTTGTCCCAACTGACACCAGAAGAAAGCTGTAAGTATGCTCTACCAAATCTTAAAACCTCAGGAAAGCTCTTGAGCTCCTGCGCTCACCTGTTCTGGTGTATATGCAACAAAATTCAGGGTCAGAATCTGCTGGGCTTCTAAAAGAACAGCTGTGTACAGCAGCTCCCTCCTACCTGCCTTCAACTGAGATGTTCTACCCACAAAACTCCACCCAGCGTAAAATGCATGGCACATCTCCCAGCCTTTGCAGTATCTAATTATCCAGTTCTCTATTACCTTGGTGTGATTGAAATAAGTAAGTCTCCTGGACTCAGAAAACAAAATATTCACATTTTTGCTGGCTTGGCTATTGCAAGACAGCTTTTAACACAATGCAAACTCCTGCCAGAAAAAAACCCAACCAAACAAAAACCCCCCAAAAACCAGAACAGCCAAGCAAGCAAAAAAAAAGAAAAGGGGAGAGAGAGAGAAGCAAAAGTGATATAAGCAAGCTACAAATCTGGCAAGGCAAGAAGAGTAAAAACAAGCAATGGGAAAAAGAGTAGAATGAGTGGAAAAGGCATGAATTGACATCTATATAGATTACACAGGCTGGGTGAAACAACAGTTTGGAGGCCTGGTTTTTACAAGACAGGAGCAAATCCAAAGTGCTCTACTGCCCTCTCCAAGCCTTCACGGCCATCTGTCATTCTCGGCTTTTTCACAAGCATTACGGCAGAAATAGATCTCAGTGCAGGTACTGCATCCACCAGCAGCCTCTGAATGCCCTGACCAGCCTCCAACTCCTGAGCTCTGAGCTGCACCTGAGCTCAGGCCGCACCAGAACTGTGCTGCAAGTATGCTCTGCCTTGCTGACCCGCCGGGTCACTGTGCACTCACCTGGTGACTGAACTCCAGCCTGAACGGGTACCTATCACTGCCTGCCTCCGTAGCTGTGCTGGTTGGGTGCTGGAGGTGAGGGTGCTGCCTGTGCCAGCAGAGCGGGGATGGAGGCCCCCTGCACGGTGGGGTGAGGCATCTCCAGCCTACTGCGGTCCTTACGGCCTTGAGGGACCCCGCAGCAGCTTCACACACTGGCAGTTTGCCACAGACAAAGGATGTGTAAGTGACAGGAGGACAGAGATGGCTAGAGAAACAGGGTGGTCAAAAGTTGTGACTATTGTTAGACTTCCCTGTCCTAACGTGGGTGGAATTATTTTGTTTTCTCTCAAACCATCTGTGTTTGCAATTGTTACAAAATCGCAGGCAATGCACACTTATTCCCACACCACAGCTTACACTCTGACATGCTCACTACCATTTTTAAACAACAGTAATTTCAACCCTGTACCTTCTGTTTCCCCTTGTTTCCACCTTGTTTTTATATATTCAACTCAAAGTAACAAAACTCTTTTGAAAAGACATACATCTCAAATATGTTAGTTTTAAATTGTACTGTAATTACAAGCCACTAGTTTTTAGTCTTTTTCCCATCTTCTAGACTTAATTACTAAGGTGGGTGCTATATTCTTACATTTTTAATTAGTCAACTGCTTACAAGTAGAATTTTTTCTGCTATGAAGCACTGAATCTTTAAAATACTCATTCATGCAGAATTAAGTCCAGGACTTCATTAACATCCTAATTAACAGTATCCAGGACAACTCAGGAAAAAAAGCTGCCATATTTGCAATCAAATCTACCCTCTGACAAAACTGAAGTTTTGTCAGGGAAGCTCAAGAGTTTTGAGCAAAATATAGATCTCTATTTGGGACTGCAGCTGAAGATAAAACTGATCTGGGTATTGAAAACCGCAAGGTGCCCAATTATGGGTTTTGGAGATTAACTTAGGTACCCTGGAGACTCTTTCCCAAAATTTACAGGTGGGAGTAGTAAAATGCCCAATGAAATGCAATCAGTTACTGAAAACTGGATTAATTTTTCATTATTAACATGGAAACTGTTCACGTGTTGAAGCAAAGAAAACTTTTTCCATGAATAAATTTAGTATTAAGTTCACTTTTAGTTTCTAATTATGAAAAAACATGCTTAAGCTTTGAGTCAAAATTCATGGCATTAGTCTGTGCCATTTTACAAGCTTTTATAAGTATTTACAGGATAAACCAATTATGAAACTATTTCTGTTTCACATGTAGCAGTAAGAGACAAGGACAGATATTATCAGAAGCGGGACTTAAGAAAACAGAAGCATTCAGAACACTGTTTATATGAAACATAGTCCAACACAACATTAATGTTTCCAGGGATTCTTTTGCTTTCTTAATAAATCTTCAGTTTAGTTCAAATAAATGAACTGAAAACAGAAAATCCCAATAAATTTTCTAAAAGTCAGTGATCCAACTGCCTTATCTTCATTGGAATAGAAAGAAGAGAATTGCCAGAAAAGCAAAATTCTCTCCAAGTAGAAATGTGCATCAGCCTGTATGGTGAGGTGTTCAGTAGGACAGAGCGCACAGCTCTCTTGGTCTAGCCTGGTACAGGGTATTCAGCCTGTGAAATGCATTGCAAAAGCTACAGTAACTCGATCCACCACTTGCATACAACAACATAATCACTCACCAACACATATTTCCACTAATATGGTGGGCCTTGTGCTTATTTGTGTGGAAAGATTTGTTCCACAAAGAAAGGGATACAAACAGTACGCAGATCCATCTCTGTCCCTGCCTCTGTGAGCTTGTCCACGCCAGGGAATAACAGCCGTGGCAGCATAATTACCGCTGTAGTGAAGCTGTGCAGTGACAGGAATACTGCTGAGCACCACCAGATTTGCCCAGAGCCCTGTGTTTTCTACTTCCATTTCATGCAGAGGTTGATCAACACAGCTGAACTTTGCCTACACAGACAGGCTAGCTGATAGCACTTGCTGTAATACAGACACTAATTTTCCACAACCTAGCAATTACCGTAAGACAAAACGTGGCTCCTCTTTAATAGCATACAGAAAATAGTGAACTACATGAAAAATTCCGCACTCAAAATGAGAAGGGGAATTTATTACTAGTCATTGTATGAAGATCTAATGCAAACAGTGCTCAACAAAATAGTGGCAAATACACTCCTTTATCTTGCCATATGTATTATCTCACATTAAGAAACATGACCCAGAACAGCAGATATAAGAAAGGAAGGCTACAAAAGAGAGACAATTAGTCAAGTAAACAACTTGGGAATGATTGCTGGAAGAAATGGGTTCACAAGAGCAGAGAATGGGAGGGAGGATTTGGCAGCGGAGACTGGGAGACTGCTCCAGGAATAGGAGGCAGCACGAAACAAAATGCAAAGCTGCGAGTAGGAGGAAGAGATAAATGGAGGAGTACCTAGCGAGTCAGAGGGGAGTATGAGAAAATGACAGCTCTCATTGCTTAAGGAGGCAGAAATGTAGTGCCTAAAGACAGAATTTTCCTAAGACATTAAGTCTAGCTTGCCTACATTTAAAAAACATAGGTTCTTTAATAACCAAAAAAAGCATGGTCTAAAAGGCTTAACAAGTCATCTTCAAAGACTAATTCCACCAGAAACAAACCAGCATGCTTATAGCTTATGTATTTATTTAATACTGACGGAGGAGGGCTCATACAGCCTGGACCTCTGCAATTCACCATGCCACGCAATATTCCAGACACACTGCAGCATTATTCCATCCATATCCTGACTAAAGGCACTACTGGTTTGGTTGTGAAAATGTAACACACTTGCAGTACTCACTGCATTCATCCCTTTCCTTCGTCCAGAGCAAAGCATTCCGGAGCAATTGAAGGCAAGAGCTACATTAAGGCAGTCAAGTTGCCTCAACTATATTCTTACAGAGCTTTCTGCCTTTTCAATTGTGAACTGTGTCCCACGCAGAGACACGAGTGGTATTAGCTAGCTGACAGTATGGATTACCTACATTAAAGAATACTCCCAAGAAACATTATAAATGCTGAAATTTCATCATCAATGTTGAAATCTCAGATTCATATATGCTAATTGATCTCGGTGAGGTAACAGATACTTTATAGTTTTCAGATCACTTAACACTGTATCTCGTGCACGGATGTGATGGGAGAGAAACAACTGCATTTAGCGTTCAAGTAATTCAAACTCGACTTTGCAGCAACACTATAACTAAATAATTAATGCTTTCTCGTAGCCCCAGATCGGATTAACACTATATTTCCAGACAAGACGTTTTCCTTATTTTTCTACTCAACAGCGCTGAAAATGAGAGAGCAAAGGCAGTCTGGATATCCCAACTCTGAAGTTTCCTACCTTCTTCATTGCAGACAAAACACAAGAATTAAATAATTTTTAGCTAGAGAGCAACTTTGAAAAGCTATAATTATGTTACTAAAAAGATATAATGATAAACATATTTTAAAATTTTAGACATTAATTTTAGTAGTTAAATACAGAAATTAATTTTAACTCTAATGATTTGGTCTACTTAACTGTCACACAATTAATTTGGTAGCTGAAATATAAAGATTACAGTTTTTTGGAATACATGCTGTTTTCTTATACAACAAAGAAACAAAGCCTGTAAAATTCAGTCTTCATTATGAATCTGGGTTAGTGCTTCTGCAGTAATTTGAAATGCTTTGACTTTGTCGCCACTCTCCCGTGAAGTGCTAAGTGTCTTGCAGAACATCTGTGATTGCAAGTGTTAACAGAAAGCACATTCAAAGGACCTGCTGACATCTTGGTACCTATAGCAATCCTGCCCTAGTGGTTTCATGTTTATTTCTGCCCATATTCCTCACTGCCTGCCTGTATTTTTCCAACCAATTTAGTTGACACAACCAGGCAGCATCGTGAGGCAGCTGCCTGCCACTGGATGCAACGCAGCCTCCTCTCTGCTTGCCAGGCACTGGCTTCACTGCCTGACTTCCCTCTCAGCTGAGAGGGGCATGGACAAGTGTGCAAATTCACCACTATCGCCCCACCCCACCCAGGAGAGCAGACTTGAACATCCTTCTCTTCCTCAGCCACACAAGGTGACAGTTTGACAAATGCATTGGTCATTTCAGCTTCAGGAAGCCCAGGGAGGTGGCTCTTTGTTTGAAGCCCTGGTGTCCCTGTGCTCAGTCGGGCTGTCCCTGGGCAGCAGCGCCAGAGAACTGCACCCACTCAGTGCCAAGGGGTGTGTGTAGGGGTTATCAAGTTTTATGCTACTCTCACTCAGCTCCTCCAGAGTTAAGACAGGGTGATTGTTTTCTAACTTGCTCCTGCACATGTAAACTAAGGATCCAATTTTGTCCCCTCACCCAAACGCCAATTTCCCAAAGCATTCAGAGAGGAAGACTCCACAGATGATCTACAGGCGAGGACTCTGCAGTCAAGAGACCAACATTAGGAACTGCCAGAGAAACTTCAGTGTCCTGTTTGGCTTCCCTCTTTCTGTTCTTGCACAGTTAGAAGGGGCAAAAGCACAAGCAGCATTACCACAGAAGATGAGACAGGGTGGGATATTAAAATCTTAAACTTCCTCTTGGTGCACTGGTCCACAAGCAGCAGAAATGGGTTCAAGGAGTATCTTTGAGACAGTGAGAGTTCTTCATGTACTCTCTGGGAGGGAGCTAGACACCATCCTAAAAGCTAGGGAATTTAAGAGAAAGGCTGACTTCAGCCCTTTCCTCCACTTTTACCTTGATGCAGTTACACATTTCCGGAACTCCACCCCAAAAATGGGAATCACGTTACACAAAGTTGTTGAGCATCAGCCTCGACAGCACTTTGTGAATGTATCTGAATGAACTGGTATCCTGGTGTTACCTGGGTAAAACACAAACTTCAAAACAGTGATAAGGGTGGGATTGCTACCACTTGCTGCTCTACCGCAAACACTCTGGGGAACCAGATCTGAGATAGACAGTCCAAAATTCTCCATCAGTTCTCAATTAGCAGAAGAAATGTAAGTTAGCTTGGTTTGCTGACAACATAAAGGCTGCTCCATGGAAGGGGTGAAAATTCTCTTCCCCTCCACTGCATTTTCCAGGCTTTCATACATTTCTTTTCCTTTGCTGCTGCTATTTGCATCAAAGGTGAATCACATTCATTCAAGAAGGGCCACCTCAGAGGTTAAACTACTGGCAGTGGCATTTAATTTATTGAAAAGGGGGAAGACAGAGTTTATTTTAGGTCATACTGCTTATATGAAGAATCACCTTGGACTCTGCAAATGCTAAGAATACAAATAAAGAGGAGATATTTGAGTCCTCTATTATTATGGGAGAGTACCACTTCCCTCCACAATCCTGAACAGAGTAGTCCACCAGCAATTCTGCAGGCTGAATAGATGCCATGAATGCTTCCAACTCAAAAGTAACACCTTATCTTCTACCCCCTGCTCCTTACAGAAATACAAACCAAACAATCTATCAGTGGGACACACTGCAGGTTTGTATTATGTGCTCTCCCACATTCCCCCGCCCTTGCCCAAGGAAGACCCTTTAGCCTTTACACAAGTATATTCTGCATCTGAATTTTCAGTATAAAAATAATTTACTTATTCTGAAACAAAGCACACTATATGGAGCGGTCACTAAGCACCACAGAAAGGTGGAAAAGTAACAAAACACTAAAGCAGAGAGAGGTAAACTTCTCCATTCGGGTTTTTTCAGTTCCAAGAAGGAGCGTCTCTCCATAATCTCAGCTCATATAAAGGATATGAAAAAGTAAGACTATACTATCTTCATACAATACCTAACTTTACAGCCTTTTGTTTGGAAGAAGGCATCACATTGACTGAAAGCAGATTTTCAAACAGTAAGCTACAACCCCAAATTCCTTTGAGGAATATTCTGCATTAAAAATGGCTTCATACTTGCCGTGAAGTATTCCAGCATCAGCCATATCCTAAGAATGTATGCTCTCTCTCTCCACAAGCCCCTGGGCCTGGCTTGCTGAGTCTATAGAGAGTTTGTTATAGCCGTAAGGGAGCATTAGATAATGAAGAGCTCTGAGTTTTCCTTTCACTTCATGCCTGGGCTCATCATAATGTGTATAAGCAGGCTTAATCTGCAGACCTTCCTTCTTTACATCTTCCCTCTCCTATTTTCCAGCAACCCAGCAACATTTTTTACAAATGAGCACTATCAATTGTCTCTTTTGAAACAAGGTTATTGAAGCCATCACCTTCTTTAGTGTTACAGAGAATAAAACAAGGTTCCCAGCTTTCAAACACAGCTGAATGCTTTTACTGCACCAGATGACTCCATCACGAAGCACCAGAAAACAGGCGCCCCACAGAGCGATAACTACTCCAGTACCTGCTCCTGCCCAGCTCTGCACTACAGGTGGCACTTCATCCTGCTGGGAGAAAAATTCAGCAAGGTCCAGGTGTGTGAAAGGAGGTACAACAGCAGAGACATGCCTATATATACCCAACTGTCAACACCAGGCTGAACAGGGGCCTTGCAACCAGAGCTCAACTGTGCCTTCAGGCAAACGGCTGCTCCACTCCTGAACTTGCAGCATTTTACTGTGCCTGACATGGTTCTTTCACGGTGAAGGACAGCAGCGTGGTTAGCAACTTCCTGTTATATTTCATCTAAGGCGAACAGAGTTAATACATCATTTCAAATGGTTTAAAACAGTAGAGAATATTTATATTGAAAGATCATTTGTATTTTTTTAGTAATTTCTTTCAAATCATCAAAGCTGAAAAGCCACATGGGAGGCTGTCTGACAATTCCAGCAGTGAAGTAAGATCCGAGCTTTTTGGAGTTAGCAGCAAGGCAACTTTTAACAGGTTTCTTTGGCTCTCTTTTGGTTAAGCGCTCCTAGCAAAAGATACCCTTTCTTTATACCTTTGGGATTCTTGAACTGGATAGCTTATAGAAAGCCTACATCCTAAAACAATATAGAAAAAAATTCACTGCAATTTTAGCTAACCTGAAATATATGACATCACTTAAACAGATTCTGTCACCCTTCCTCATCTTTTATGAGCTGAATTTGGGGAGGGAAGGGTAGAGAAGGTGTTTGAGAACTGTCTCTACTCTTCCATATAACCACATTTTAGAGGTTTTAGGTAGCAAGAGCTACATCTACACCGTTGCTTACAGCACAGGCCAACCACCTAACTTGTATTTGTTACTTTAAGATGAAAAACCAAAGACCTTCAAGAAAAGAGGCCTCGTGAAAAGTCTCAAGTCTATGCTCCAGGCCATGCTCTTGCTTTCTACATCTGCAGTGTCTGGCCAAATTGCAGAAACATCTGTACTATCAACATGAACGTGACTGCTTAATAAAAGAATATTTTCAAAGACTCAAATTCTGTTTAATGTGCCTTGACCAGGAGAATGGCAGCTACGTGTCAGCTCGAGGATCAACAAGTTTCTTAATGACCAGAAAAACCCTCAACGTTCCAAGTGAATCTTTTTTCCCAAGAAACTAAGAAAATGGAAATCAAACACTGTTAACCAAAGGATCATCATTTACTAGTCTGTGGCGAAAAGAAAAAGAATATAAAACTTTCCATTTCTAAGCTTTCATCTTGCTAAATATTAACTAAGCAGAACTAGCTTTGCTCTTGAGATGCAAATGAGAATTTAGCTTGCTGTGTGACAAAAAACTAGCAATTGTGGTTTAGTCCTCAGGAAATGTATAAGGCATCATCTGATCTTTAAAACGTTCTCTGTAATGGCTCTGATTACAATGATTTCATAAATTACCAATATTGCTGATATCTCTTCCTCCACCAGTCTGGTACCCAAGATACAAAGTGACTCTGAAGGTTCAAGGGGAGTATCTATTTATGGTGCATCATGAGCCGTAGCCTAGGCAAAGATGTGAGCAGCTACAACCACCTTCCTTGCACTACTCAAG
This sequence comes from Dryoscopus gambensis, assembly GCA_013389985.1. NCBI lineage: Eukaryota > Metazoa > Chordata > Aves > Passeriformes > Malaconotidae > Dryoscopus > Dryoscopus gambensis. Next base: position 161,303 of record WEIT01041239.1, read on the forward strand.
TGCGTTCATGAGCCAACAGCTCATCACAGGCCAGATTTCATCCGCCTCCAGCACATTTCAGAACCTGAATTTAACCCAGCAGCAAGGTCAGATGCAGAGATATTCTGTGGGGAGGGAAAAGGAGAGCAGGGGGAGGCACAGGAGAAGGAACTAACAGCTTAATGAGCAAGGAACTATAGCAGGCATATCAGTATGAGATACAAGCCCTGCCAACTCCACTTAGTGCACTACCTAATACAGTCACTGAATAGCAGCTCCTTCATCCTCCTCTCAAAGCATTGTCCTTGCAGATAATGACTAGTTAACAAGCAGTCAAACAGCAAGGCATGAAAGAAAACAGTGTTTTCTTGTAACAACCTAGGTAGCACTTAGACAAGGAACAGCAAAGATAGGCACAAAGATGCAAATTCCTACCTTTAAAAGTGAAATCCTTATATGAAGTTACTCTCTCCAAAGGGGTCAGACAGTCAGCAACCAAGGAAAGACATGGAGCCAAATGGAAAGCAAGAAAGCCTGAGAGCTGGTCTTCACAAAAATCATACAGTGAACTGGCCTTTCTGGAGAAGGGCAGCTGAGCTGCACAGTTGGTAGATGGATAAACCATTAGTAACAGTAGCTGCCTTCCCTTTACTCAGTGTTGCCAAAATCTCTCAGGTCATTTTGTGAACTCATGGATGCTGTAATTTTAAGCACAGACTAATGGAAAAATGTAAATAAATTAATTAATGCTATTAAAAAGAGCACATCAGTGCTGAGCATAAGCACCATTAATGACCAGCTGCTGTATCATACTGCAGCTACAGGTAGGTGGTGGGCAAAGCACAGTCCCACATAAACAGTTCAAAAGCACAGCTCCCTTCCCCCCAGAAACTATCTTGCCTTGCAGCTCCTCTCTGAAAAGCTTCCATGTCACTCCCTGAAATCTCAGGAACAATGAGAGGAAAGTAAGGAAGACGGTGTGCAAAGGAAGGCATAGTCCAGTGCAAAGGAAAGCATGGTCCAGTGCTCAGGTTATCATGGCATACGGCAGATTTGAGATGCTCCATCAGGGTGGGGACACAGCTCCATTCCTTCCTCCTCTTACACACTCTGCATCTAATCATGGTAGGGCGTTGAACTCCATTTGTACGGCAGACAATGGGATCTGGCAGCAGTTCAAAGGCATTTATAGCGAAGTGACTGAACAAGCTCACTGCTGGCGCAGGCAGGCGAGGATGCAGAGCGCCCCACTTTCCTCCCTTTCACCACTCAGGCTGCAAAGGCAGGTGCTGCACCATGGGCAGCCAGTTCTCCTTTTGTTCCAGTGGCACGAGGATCAAGGAGGAAACCAAAAAGGTACCACCACCAAGAACAGCAGCACCTAAACGCACTTCAATAAGGTAGAGGGAGGCGGGGAGTGAGTGGGGAAGAGGAGGGAGAGGGAGACAGAAGAGAGAGGCTGGCAGGCAGAGGGGGAGCAAGCAGGCAGGCAAAGGGGGAGAGCGAAAAAAGGGAGCTCAGACGGCAGAGCCTGGCACCCTGACAGCCTGCTGCCAGAGTTCATCTTCTGAAGCTGTCACGGGTTTATAGATGCCTCTAGACTGACAAACTGACAAGATGAGGGAAACTACACTCAGAAAATGTATTCAGCAGCAGTAAATTGCTTCTCTTGCCCTAATGTGGTTTGCAGCTTCACTCAGGGAACTGATCTCATTTGGGGCGGTGCAGGGAGCATTCAGACACTATCTGGAGACGGGAATAGATCTACAGAGGGACAAAGAAAAATCACCTTCTTCTACACCACTAATAAAAAATTAACATGTTAAAAGAACAAATACATAAATCTCAGATTATGCTCTGTCCCTATGTAAGCATTTTTGGTTGCAATGGTTGGGGAGTGGGAGCTAAACTCCTGTATACCCCTGAAAGCCTGGCACAAGAGGGGCTCTCTAAAATGTAATAGAAAATGGTGTCCTAGAGAAGCACAGGATGAGGCAGAAAAGGAGGTACTTCTGATCACAGCAGCATTCTCTGCTCTTCAAAGATGCAATGTCCTAGGTATGCTCGAAAATGTATCCTTTCCCAGTCAGGTTTTGGGAGTAGAGGTTTTTCAGACAGGATGGCACACTAGCATACATCTGTAGAGGAGTTATTTTAACAGGAGCTGACAGGGCACTGCAAACACTTCTGTAGTAAGACAAGGAGAGCTTAATGGGATGGAATGTTACAGGGAGGGTATTAGAGAGCACTCTGGAAGAGGACTGAATCTCACTGATTCATCAGGTGCTATCTCTGTTATAAAGTGAAAAAAGCACCTCCTTAAAATTTTATCCTGACGATAACAAACTAAAAACTAAAATCAGAAACAAGGGTCAAGTACTAGGCTCTTGGGTTTACCTGCTATGATTTAACCTGCTGTTGTAGAATGTCAAGCTTCTCACAGTTAAACTGACCAGGTAGGTGCTTTAAGGTCTGCCTCAAAAATATTTCCTGCTGCCTCACTGCTTTGACAGGGCAGAAAAAATCCCTGGAAGCTAAGGTAGAAAATGTTTTAAAATGTTTATTTAGAGTAGATTATTTTCCTTTTGAATTAACAATCAAACTCATTCAGAATAGGCACATGATTATGTATTCTTTCTCTGTATAAGGGCACAATGATTTGCTCAGTGTTTTTAATCCTGGAAGATATATTACAAAAACATCACATTACCTTATATTACAAAAAAAGTGCAAATACTTCATTCATTTATTTAATACGAAAACTGAAAAAAAGCACTGAAGTCTTTCAGAAAGAAAAGCACATAGACACAAAGATATTTATTGCTAAGTGGTGAATAAAAGACGAGGTGCTGAGGGATTAGGATTACACACACAAAACTAGAGCTGCTGTCCTAATCAATGAAAGTTAAATGGAAATTGAGCATCTTTGAAAAATATGGTTTCCACATCTACCAGAGGAGACAATTCTCTATTTTGCCTCATTTAAAAAAAAATCTTCTCACATACATGTTATGCTACAACTCAGCACTGCAAATCCGCAAGCCTCTTTGTGAACTGCAGATGGATGATGCTGACAAAAATTTTCATAGAATCATAACCTAAAACCAATAAATTGTTTAGCTTCCAGCTCCCATCTATGCCAGTAAACAAACCCTTTCCATTCAAGCTGCAGTACGCAAACAGTAGATGTTGGAAATCTCTTGATACTCCACTAATCAGAAAGATGACAGAAAATTCTGACTCCACACAACAAAGAACCAATTTTTAGAATAGCCAAGACTTTCAAGATGAGTTTCCACCATACACTTAAATGCATCTTTCTCCAGTATCCAGCGTTTTATAGAGATTCAGGTTTATTGAACACTTGCTGGTAATCTTTTCAAATCTATTCATTTAGAAAATGTTAAAAAGAATTACAACTGCTCCACGTATATGAAGACAATTAACTTACACTCACTGCCTAAAGTCACAACTTCAGTATTTCTCGCAAAGGCTGGATTTCCTCTTCGTCATCCTCCTTAACCGAACCTCCTGCCCTTTCCCATGCCCCGCCAACTCCCACAGTCATTCCACAGTGTCTCCCAGATCAATGGCAAGCAGAGGAATAATTTAGCCCAACTGATGTTAAGCATCACTTAGGGGCAAGTACATGAACTACGTCCTCATGCTAGCAGGTAGTTATGGTGAGATTTCAGTGGTATTTTTCTAAACAGTTCAGTCCTAATTACCCTGGCATAACACAGTAATGTAGTTCTGCACAGCGTCAGTTTGTGGTGATTGTTTCCAAAGAGCCCTGGAAATAAAGGGGGAAACGATGGATGTTGCTACCAGTTAAGAAACAGTCTCTACTGCTGCACAATTTAAGGACAGTCTCCCCTTCCCAGGCAGCTTCCCAGTCATTGGGATAACCACATAGGTCTTTCAGTAACGTGCCATGTGCTGGCTGTGATATACAACAAGGCCTTTCTGACACTACTGCATATCTTTATATTCACTACTCAGTGTATTTTAATCACACAGTGACAGCAGAGGCACAACTGCAGAATTAGACAACACCAGAGTGAAGGATCTCCAGCAGGATCAGCAGACTACTTTTGAGGGGTCCAAGAAAAGGTTACCAGGAAAATCAAGCCTACCCTCAGAAGATTTAATTCACTGTGTGTCAATATCTTTATTAAGCAATTTTTTTAGATCTGTGAATTAAAAGAGATTTTTAAAGGAATTTTTGTGAGAGTAATCCCCAGAAAAATGAAAACAAACTCAAAATGACCCGACATTTTTCACACATAATTCAGATAAAAGTGTCTCTTCTGTCAGTGGCTGAAATTGTGCCATCTGCAGTATTTCTGAACCAGCCAGTATCTTCCCTCTGCTTCTAATACCCGTAATCTGGAAAACTCATCTGGAAAAATCAGAACCAAAAACTCAGAGAAAGAAAGGTGTCTTTTAGAGTTTCCTCTTTAACTAAGGATAACAGAGATCCACTCCGAAGCACAAGGAAGACTACAATTAAACTCAGCAAGAGCTTATTGCCTTAACAAGGCATGTGAACACTGCCAGAACTGAGGCTGGGATTGGGCTGAGAAAGGAGATCGACCCTGCAGACTTGGGTAGGTAGAATCTCTTCAAGCTTCAATCAACTCATTTTATTTGCACACATTTTGGTAAATTTCTAGCTAGCTTGAATGTTTATGTTGTCACTGGTGAAATCCACCCCACCTGAAATTCACTCAGAAACAGCTATGTCATATTACCCTTTTTCTTTTGTCCTGGCGCTGAAATAGAAAACAAGAGTGGTTCTTGAAAAGGTCCTTGTTGCCACCATGGTTGTAGTTGATGTTGGAATTAAGAGGGGAAACAAAACAAAGCAAAACAAACAAACAAACAATAAAAGGTTTGTATCCTAAAAACATACCTCTGTCTCTTACAGCAGGAGACAAATGAACCACCATCCACCGCATTTGGAATGAAGTGCCAGGGAGACAACAATTTCTGAAGACAGCATAAACATGTGAGGGAAAACCCTTTTCCTCCTCTTCAGTGAAACCAAGAGGCTTTGTTATTGGTACCAGTTACATCATTAAAATTTGTGTGAGATGGCAGTACAGGAAGCAAGCAACCTTTCGTCCCACTTAGGAACTACAGGTGTCAGTACCCTGAGGGCACCGTCAGCCTTTGATGACATGGACTAGTCTCAAATGGACCTCCACGCACTTCCTTTGCATGCCGATTTAAGGCTGGGCCTGGCCCCCTGCTCTCTACCTGAACTTTGCTGCAGGTATACCTGTCTGCAGCCCTCCCTCTGGCTTCATCTCCTGGACTGACTTAGGCTGCAGGCAGCTCATCTTCTGGAAAGATCCCTCATATACATGGCATAGCTTGTACCCGGTTCTGTCTTTGGCCCTGTCTCCTGGGTGGCCTTTGGACCCATGCTGCTGCTTTGTCTCTAGCCCTGTCTTTTAAACCCCTGTAGGGATCCTCATTGCTCCATCCTGCCTGGGAGTGCCAACAAACCCTCTGTTACTTGGACCCAGCTCTGCCTGCCGTGCTCAGCCCTGCGGAACTGCGCCCCATCAGCGGTGGCACTGCTGCACTGGGGTCACCCTTGCCTTCTGACCCGCCTCGCCTCCCAGCTCTTGCTGTGCCTTGACAAGGGGCTGGTGCATAGTGGTTGCAGGAACAGATTTAAAAATCAGTGGAAACAATATTCATCACTTGTAACTTCAACTGTACAGGTCTTTTCTGGGAAGCCCTCCAAGTTGTCCATAATCAAAACCTAAGTTGATTTCTGAAGCCTTTAAACATGGCCTTCAGACAGACCTTGGCAGTTTGGTGCTGGCCTCGAATCAACAACTTTAATATCAGATATGGTAAATATAATCTGAGACACTAACAGAGTTTTGTAATATATTAAGCACATGAATAATTTTGTGGAAGAAAGAAAGGAAGAATATGTGTTTGCATTTACAGGAGAAAAACCTAACAATAATGTGTTACTTTTCATCCTCTATGTTAAGGGAGGGGAAAAGCTCTTCATGTATTGAATGCAGAATTCCCCTACCATGATACTCATTTAAAATTCATGATGAAAAGGGTGAAAAGGGTCAGAGTTAAGCCATTAAACTGACAAACAGATGATACATCCAGAAGGGAGGAACATGCCCCCACAAAGCACCCTAAGTCATGCCCTTCTGCTTTGTAATTAGTTTTTCGTCTCTGTTCAGCTGTGCTCACATTTCTTATCTCACAGATCTCCAAAGCCCACTTGGGGACAAAGTATGCTTATATGGAGGAAAGGATAATGAGGTAAGGGAGTGTTGCTATGCAGGTTGCTAGTCTTACATGGTCTTTACACTTCATAGTGCCTACAATTTCAGATAGTTAATTCATTTTTGTATTCATCTTTAGTACTCAACAGGCTCATCTTCAGCAACAGCCAATCCTTAAAAATGATTGGTGGCAAAAATCCACCATGAATGTGCCAGTTCTCTTGAACTTCAGACCAATGAGCTAATTAAATGTTTAAGACCAAATCCTGTCCAAGTACTAGAATTCATCTCTATTGCATAAATGTGGCATGATGTCATGAAGACACACCATTTAAGCAAACTAGCATACCTCTGGAGATGTTTTGATGACAGGACCTCACTGATAATATTAAGCCAATTCCAGAAGTTTCAGAGGAACTGGTTTACTGTAACCTGCTCCAGACATGAAGAATTGGTGACTGCAAAGAAATATCTGGCAGACAAATCCTTATTACAACCAACTAACAAAACAGGCAAACTTAGGAACCAGAAAAAGTTAAAATATAATAGAAGAAAAAAGAAGTTATTTGTCCCTCTATTTCTGCTACAACTGAACAGAGGTGAGATATCTCACAGGAAAATAAAGACTTTTAGGAAAATAAAGGTCTTTTGAAACGTAAGCTACAGGCATTTTGGGACTCAGTTTCTGTAATTTAACTGTGGGATATTGCTGGCACAGGCAGGAAACATTAAGACATTAGTCTTATACTTAAGCAATAAGTAAGTATTGCTAAGGATAAACTAATCACGTATTAGCACAAGGAAAGCCTAAATTTGACTTTTAAATTAGTAATAATAACTTAAATTCTCCAATAACTCCGCTTTCATGTAGAGTGAAATGGATTCTGCATGGACTACCCAGCTATACATTCTAACTGCACAGTCCCCTTCCCATCTCCTACAATTTCTATGTTTTTTCTGTCATTCCCCATTTTCTACCCTTTGTGTCAATGAAATCAAAGGTGCAATAGCAATTTACTGTGGCTGTACCTGAAATCTAACATTGCTTTCCCTTTGCTCTTCTAGCCATGATGTCACATATACACTGACACTAGTAGAATATATGAAGCATTCCATTAATATTTTGACTCTTTCACTTATTATAAATATTTATCAATTTCACACGTGAAAATTACACCAAATGTCTTTGGAAGTACACCACTGTTCAAGCTGAATAGAATGCTAATACGGCGGTCACTACACTCATTCTACTCCACCTCAAAATTTTGTTTTAATTTATTCTTTTTAAAATCTTGAGTTTGCCAAATTAGCTGCAGCTTCTTCTACCACTTTACTCTTCACAAGAACGTACTGTAAGTATAAAAACATGTATCACACATTTCAAGTTATTTTTGTTCCTCTAGTAGTCTCTCTGCAAATGTCACCTGCAAAACTGATAAAAAGTTTACAGGAGACAAGATTTAGTATTCAAATCACACTGGAATGAGCTATGATAGCAGGGCCACACCAACTACACAGGTCATACCTCTCTTCCAAAATCCTTTCATCTAACCAATGCCTAGGGAATCTTATCTACGTGTCTCTAGAAAACTCAGGGTTAGGGTTAGGGTTGTGAAAAAGCAAGAAGCTGCAGCTTGAGTGGCTGCCAAAAGAAAGTGGGAGCTGCGTGGAGATCAGTCCTGGAAGAAATCTTTCATCTGGGCAACAGTATCAGAGCTTTTGCAGGAAAATTAGGGTTAAAGTTCAGCTTCTGGTTGACATACAAAGGAACTTAGAATTGTAGCACGTGTAGGGCTCAAAGAGCGCAAAGTCCTTGTTTCAGCATACCCACCTTTCCTCACCACTGTACACTGGAACTCAGCACTAAGCACCAGCTGCTGCAATCTCCTTTTTATCAACCCAGGCTATTTGCCTAAGTCATGAGCTGTTCCGCCCTCCCTCCTCTGCCCCCTGATTTTCTGCACAGTTGAAGCCGTAGTGGTCCACTGATACAAAGCAATCTGAGAAATCCATATAGCACTCTTCAAGGCATGAAGAAGTATTTCAACCAGATTCGTTCAGCACACATACAAAACTAAATCATCTTTGTTCTTCCCAAGAAAAGAATCTAGGAACCTTTCACTGGACCACATCATCCATCTTCTACTGCACTGATTGCAGGAACTTCCACAGGATCAGCACTTTTGTAAGTATAGTAGCACCTGAAAATTATAAATGTCACAGGAGCCTGAATCTCTGCAAGTTTTCCATCAGACCTCTTGGCAGAACAGTGCTTTTTTTTGCTACATTAGAGTGCAGTATTCAAACATATGTACCAAATAAACTCCATGAGAATAACCTTCCCTCACTATTCATTCAGACAGAAATGAGGGGGAAAAGAAGTTGGACTCTTTTCCCTCAGCAAAGAATTTTGACCAATCCACTACTTCTATTTTTAATTTTTAATTACATTTATGATATTTCCTGTGGGTATAAGCCATGAATGCAGTTCCAGTATGCTGGGAGCAACGTAAATATAGTAATCCCCAAAGGGATCTTACAGCTCTTATGCACGGGTCAGAGACTCTGAAATGCAAAATCTGAAACTTTAAAAGCTTTTTAGCCCACATCCTTCCCATTTCTTTTCAAAGGCAGAGTTAATGGATAATGAACAACATTGCCCCAAATTTTGCCCAGAAGGCATGGAAGTAGTAACTCCACTTAAATAAAGAAATATTTAGCAGTAAGCTACCACCCAGTCCTATCATGTTCCAGAACTGCATCAGAAGTTCCTTCCTGATCTAAATGAATTATCTGCCGCTTCATGCTGACAACTGTACAACTGAAGACCAGAGACATGAAATTGTTTCCTCTGCAACTCTTCCTAAAGGGATGAAGGAGGAGTATAACTTCACACTACAGCGTAAAAGTCTAGCCTCCTCCTCCACCTAATATCGTGCCTCTCTTCTGACATGAGACTGCTCAGAAGGACTTGAGCTCTTCTCCTCACTGGACATGTCAGCCCATAAAAATCAAAAGATTGTGCACCTACCTTTGATCACAGTCTGGTGAACGAAAATACTCATCAGTTGCTTCACTCAGGAACAAGGTTCTGTTTTAAAATAAATAAAAAAGAGACAAGATTTTAAACAGTCTTTCCCTTTCTCTCTCTTCCCTAATGTTAGCCTTCGTCAGTGTTGGTAAACATTTACTTAGCAGGAGCACCTTCACTCTCCATGACCAAGGTAATGATTACATTACACTAAACAGGGCATGAGGATAGACTGAGGCCATGACAACAGCCGCGTTGGCACTGACTAGACAATGACACAGGGCTGCACCGCAGCAAGCTCAGCTGTGCAGGACTGAGGAAGAGTGGGGCAAGATGAGGAATGACGAACACAGGGTGGGAAAAAAACTCGAATCAACAAACCAGGAACCTAGATTTACAACCACAAAGAAAAAGGAAAGTTCACAGAACAAACACATTCAGTATGAGCTGAGAGAACTGGAAATGCCAGCACAATCCGAATGGGATTTTTCACACCTGTTCATTAATATTGTTTACTTTGAAACAACCAACAAAGCAAGAATGAGATGATACCTTCTTTTGTCTTGACCACAGCTAAATCAGTTCATTGAAGTAAAACTTCAGTGGCGTGACAGAGTCTGAGTAGTCTATTGCCAAAGCCCTTACGATTAGGTATAACAAAAACAAACCACCCCCAAGGAGGGAGTCACACCCTCCTCCACGCCTCTGGCTGGCGATCACACAGATGGAAGTACTTTGTGAAGCCAACTGAAGCTCAGAGAACTTGTGTGCGTGTGTACCCACATAGAGACACGCACACAGAGCAGCTCGCCAGGGAGGGCATCCCAAGAGTCACCGACACCCCGAGGGAGGGCACAGACTAGACTGCTATAATTTTACTATACCTGTTGGACAGCCTCTGAAGTCAGCTCTTTCACATCAGTTGTGCCTCAGATATGCAGGTACCTCTGTAGCCTTCTAGTTCACACAGACCCTGATTCAGCAAAAACTCTGACCTTTGAGTTTCCAATAATCTTTAATACCTCTACAGCCAATTACTAAACAAGAACCACACTTTCTCTACCTGTAAATATAATGAGTGCACTCAGCTCTCTGCCCTCCTCACATTATTACAAGAGCAAAAGTTTCTCCTTTTTCCTGGTTAGATAAAGATTAGTTTAGTAAAAAAAGCACCTACCCTTCTGCAGCACACAATTTTCCTCTTTTCTTTTGATTCATAATTCTCATCATCCTTCACTAAAATAGTTTGAGAAGGCAGAATAAGAAGCCCTGCAGGCCTGGCCTCTGCAGATCCCAAAACACAAGGGTAAACATCAGAACAGCCAGATGCAACCACAAAACAACTAAACTACAGAAGAGGTGAATGTTTGATTTCACCGTAAAAAGAATAGACAAGTAAAGAAACGGTTTTTTCACAGTAAAACCCAGTGAAAGTCACTGAGAAAAACAATCAAATTAGGAAGTTAAGTACTAGCAGAATTTATTAAATTCTACCCTTGTGGTAGTCAGTAAGACCCACAGAAGCAGATACACCAACATCCAACTACTAGCATTTAATGTAAGTTTCCCATAGGGGTTGGCTGTTTGTTTCACTGCAAAATATCTTGCACTCTCAGATGTAAACTATTACCAAAGTGCCGATTTGGAACAAGACAGAGTAACTCTCTGATCTAGTTAGTCTACTTTCTAGAATACAGAAAACTTGAAAAAACCCAAAAAGATTAGCAGATAGCAAATGCAGGGGAGATGCTCAGAGAGGAACACAAGTTTCAAATAATTTTGTCTTCAGCTTTTAAAAATGCAACTTACTTCTACTTATAGAAACTCAGAAAACTGTTATAGCAATGAGGTGAAGAAACTGCTCTTTGCAGTGCAACAATTTTCCATCCACTAAGGCACGTCACAACAGACACAAGTAGAAATGCAACAGAGCCAGGTAAGAAGGCGGCAGAATTTAACGCCATCTGAATGTGGTAACAGGGAATTTAAACTGAATGCAACAATTGATAAGTTGCCAGTGATTAAACACAAAGAATAGAGCAATATTACCAACCAGATAGAAAAATCTATCAGTAGAATGAGACTGGAATTGGCCAAATCTGATTTCATTACAAGATTTATTTTACAGAACCTCAAATTAAAGGAGTGGTTTAAAGCAACATGAAAGGGATGATACTGTTGTCATTTCTGCAGAAAGCCAAGTGAGGTGGCAAAAAACTTACCTAACACTTTCCCATTTCCCTCCTCCATACATACTCTTGTGCCTATGTTGTCCGTGAGAAGCAAACAGATTTGCATGTTTGCAAAGCCCTCAGCACAAAGCGTACATTACCACCACTATCAACAGCTGCTTAATACCAGCTCCCAAATGCTTAACAGAAAGGGCAACCCCACATTTCATCTCTAGGCATCAAAGCGTTTACTAATGGAAATGAAACTCTGCCTAGCACACAGTTTAGTGATTTTGGAAGGATGTCATTAACTCTAGAAGCATCATATCTTTTCCCATGTTTGTATTTACTTGCAAATTTACCAGCCATAACAGTGGAGTGGGAAAGCTCAGGAGCTCGTGTGCCAGCCATGCAGACTCCTGCAGGAGCTCCTGTTAGTCGGGGTGCACACCATACAGAGACTCAATAAGCAGTCACATTTGTATTCCTGACAGTTTTATTTCTTCAAACACCAGCCACACTGGAAGTTTCACTTTACTTTTTACTTCAGAATAAAGGCCAAATCTCAGTATAACAGATGCTGTCTGGAAATCTCAGGGCACATATGAGAGCACGTGTGTGGTCCCCTTCACCATTATGAGATAAAACAGATTTCAGGAAAATGAGAAGGGTGCTTGGTTTTTTTAAACATAAAAACCTTAATATTTACACTAATCAAATGCAACAGGGTCCTCTTAGTCAGAAGAATAGTATTCACACGGGAGCCCAACCAAGCAGAACTATTTTCCCATGAAGATCTTATCCTCAGTCTGGGCAAACAATCCAAGTCACACGAGACAGACAACAGTTCTACCCTGTATGTCTTTGTAGTAATTACACCAAAGAAACATGCCTGTCCTTAGTTTAAAAATATTAATCATTTTAAAAGCCTGAATCAGAAGCACAGTGAAAATATATAATGATAAAGCATACATGGGGAAAAGAGAATATAGATTGATATAGTCAAAATATGCAGACGTTTACAGGAACATGAGAATAGAAAGAAATATAGAAATATAGAGATAGAAAGTAGGAAACAGAATAGAAAATCCTGCTTACCAAATGGTGGAAATTTTAGTTAATTTCTACAACAAAATAGAATTCAGAATAAAAACGACAGCCATCTGAGGTCTCTATTTCTTCAACAAGTACTTTATAAGAATTGTGCAGTTTTACAATTCAAAGCTGCACAAAGATGAGCACAGACAGGGTTGGCTTTCTAGTAGATCTAGGAAGTAAGGATGGATGGAGTGCAGCAATCAAACTGGAAAAAAGGAAAATATACATAGAGAAGGAGAAGAGGAAAGACGTAAAGCTATCTGGGAATGAGTAAAACCAAGGAACAATTATCAGAAAATGTTACTGTCAGAAACTGCAAATGCTTAAGAAAAACCACCATGCAGAAAACTGCATTCACTGCCAGAAATCTCCAAAGAAGTGAAAGAAATGGAAACTAGGCAGCAAGGATATACTTGAAATAGTTAATTACGGACATTGGACATCAAAACACATTAATACATTTACCTTAACATATTTATTTGAGACTCTACCTGCAATACAGCATCCAGCTCTGGAATACCCAGCACAGGAAGGACATTGACCTGTTGGAGCAAGTCTAGAGGAGGACCACCAAGATGATTAGAGGGATAGAGCACTTTGCTATGAAGAAAAACTAAGGGAATTGGGATTGTTCAGCCTGGAAGAGAGAGGACTTTGGGGTGACCTAATTGCGGCCTTCCAGTACCTGCAGAGAGTCTGTAAGAAACACTGAGAGAGACATTTTACAAGGGCACGTAGTGATAAGACAAGGGAGAATGGCTTCAAGCTGAAAGAGAGTAGGTTTAGATTACATAGTCTTTACTGTGAGGGTGGTGAGGCACTGGAACAGGTTGCTCAGGGAAGTTGGGGATGTCCCATCCCTGGAAGTGTTCAAGGCTGGGCTGAATGGGGCCTTGAGCAACCCGGTCTAGTGGAAGGTATCCCTGTCCATGGCAGAGGGGTTGGAACGAGATGATCTTCCAATCCAAGCCATTCCATGATTCCATCATAGTTCCTTTATGACTCATTCACATACATCCAGCAGAACTGGTTTGAGAAGGGAAACGTTTTCTGAGACACTGAAGCTCTCAAGTCAACTTGTATTTTTCATAAGAGAAAGCAGTCTAATTTTCGAAGTTCTAGAACTGATCTCCTAAATTCTTCCTCTCCCTCTTGTATGAGGGATTGTCTTCAATGTAATTCACCAGCAATTTTTTCACAACAGAAGAAAAAAGGCAGAACCATCTGATGAAGGAGAAGAATCAAGGTCACAGCACCCAGCCTGCCAGAGTTCAAGAAGTGTCTGGCTAACATTCTCAGGCCCCATGATGATTCTTGGGGCTCTCCTGTGCAGGGCCAGGAGTTGGACTTTGATTTTACTTGTGGGTCCCTTCCAACTCAGGATACTCTAAGGTTCTATGATCACTTTGATAATGTAAAGCAAATGGCTTAGTACAGTTTATCATTCATCCAATGCCCTACTTCAGATCTTGCATGTCCTTAGGTGGCATCGCCTTGCCTGTACACAAAGGAAAGAATTCCGCCCTGTAAGCCTATTCATGGGATGGGTGGCAGGTGGCCCAGGCCCTGTCTGCCATCAGCATGACTGTGCTTGCTTGCAACCATGCTGCTCTCTGAAATGCCCATGACCCTGGCTGCTTCAGCAGTCTGATTTTCAGAAAGGTCAATGCAAGCAGTGAAGTGTTAACAGAGTAATGCTGTCTTTGCCTCCATCCTTTTCTCTCCTGCTATCAGCTTAGCTGTATGTCTCCCACCAAGCAAAAAAGCAAACCAGCTGCAATCAAAGCCAATGGGGAAAAAGCTATCAGTAACCTTTTTCCCAGTGCTACAACCTAGCAGCTAAAATCATGCCATCTTTGTGAGAAGAAATTTGCAAAGAAAGGGGGAATTACTACAGTATCAAGAAAAGATCTCTTCTTGTTTCTTTTTGCTCTCATCAAGTGGGTAGGAAGGAAACAGCCTTCTCATCTGATTAAACTCCACTGCTACTATTCTCTCTTCCTCTCCACTCCCACCCTTTGTTTATGACTGTTCCTTAAGGAGCAAAGGAGAGTCTTGAAGAAGGAACAACTATGATTTATGTATTAGACAGATAAATCTTGAATGACTGTCAGTTTCTATCCTGCCGCAGAGCCACTGCCTCCTGGCAGCAATGCTGTAATTAAGTTGATAGCATTGAGTATTCTCTGAATTACTGGGTTACAGTAGTAGAGCACTGTATTTAAACCCTTCACCCCATTCAGATAATTTAAACAATTCTGCTAATGGCTTGTTTAGGCTAATCCTCCTCAAAGCATTCCAAATTGAGAGAACTCAAAAGAACTAAAGATACCTAGTTTGGTACTAGTCTTTCCCTGGTCCTAGTAAACCATGGCTCACACAGTCAAAGCCAGGCCTTATCCCTCTGCACCTGTCACAAAGCCATTGCTATCTTAAGAAAAATAGCACATATAAAAAAAGCAGTAAACAAATAACCAGATTCATGAAAGGCAATCATGTGTCACGTTTCCAGACAGCCTGAAACCACCTAGGTGCCCAAATCCCTCAGGAATGAACTTAACGTCAACTAAAAGCCATGTAAAGGTTTTGTGCCTAAATGGTGAGCCCCAGTGAAGCTGACAGCTACCATGGAGAATTTGAAGAGGAAGAAGATAATTTGCTTCTCTCATTTTATTCTCCCATTAAATAAAGAAAACGAAGTCAGAAGTCTGCCGAGTTTACATTTTTCCTTTATCACTGTCAATATTTGATCTGGACAGTGTTGCCTCTTCAGACTCCTTATGCTCACTTTTATCTCTGTCTTTTAACATAAATGACGTGCACTCTACATTGCAGAACAGATTCCTCCAATATCTCAAATGCTGTTGGGAAAAAAAGTATAAACAGCTCCTCGCTTAACCTCACACATGTGCCTATAATGATACGAATCTGCAATTCTAAATTATGACACACCCCCACTAAGGAATTAATTAAAACTAGAATTAATATTGTTCATTTTTTTTAAAGGAGGAAACCAATAAAGCCAAAAATCTATACTCAAATATAGTGTGTAAAACACATTTGATATGATGGTAAAGACATGCTGTAATAAAGAAAATGGAGTTTTGCCCATAATTCAGATCCAATCTGCTGTTTAAACAACTTTCCTTGTATGCACTTTCAAGTTCATAGTAGTAACTTCCAAGATGCCCAAAAAGTAGCCATAGCACAGCTGGCTGTACAGAAAAGAATATATAATGAAAAGAGATACTCAATCCAACAAACCAAGTAAAAAATTACAGATAGTTTTCCTGGATACAAAAATGCAGAGCTGAATGAAATCCAAATAATAGGTATAAGATCTTGAAGCCAAATTGGGCAAGATTTGTTGCAGATCGGCTGTACGCGCGCCTATTTTATTTCCCTACATGGAACAGAGAAAATGGGGTTAAAAAAAAAAAAATCATGTTTTCAGGCGAGTGAAGGGAAAGAATCATAACTTCCTACCCAATTACTTTTTACATGCTTGCTTAATGTTCAGCCCCAAATTCAGCTTAGCCAATGCTCAGAAACCGACATATCTTCAGGATTTTCCTCACACTTCAGGTACGATAGCCTTCTTTCTCTTTCCACACAGTCTTCTCAAGCTCTGCTCCTCACTGCTACTACTTTCCAAAAAGTCCAAATACCTGGTTGCTGATGATAAAGGCTGCAGGTGCAGTCAGTTGATGAGGAATACACAAATGTTGAACAGACTGTTCCCGCCTCCCTTGGGGCTCCCAATTGCCACTGAGGTTGACTATATACATGCTAAAACCATCACCAAATCTTCCCACAAATGGAAATAGATACCTGATCCATCCAGAGAAGTCTCCACTACCATATATGTTTGTTTGGAAGTGTATTTAAATTCACTATTTTACTCTATCATCCCTCTTCCTTTATGTTTTCCGGCATGCAGAGGTAAAACAATCTGGTCCACAAATCTACTTTGAAAGACTAGGAATGATGCAGATTCTTGATCCTATTGTTCATTATGCCTGGAAAAAAAAAAATCTTTGCATAAATCAGTAATTTTCTTTCTCCCTATTTGCCATGAAACAATAATACAGACTATGACTACTGAGAGAGCAGTGCCAGAACAATTTGAGGAGAGTAGTATCAATTCTGTCAACGCTAACGGTGCAAGGATTTGGCTACATACTTTTACTTGATCTTTTGAAGTCAACAATCTGACTGTGGTTGAATTTTAAGGAAGAATGGCATCTGAAAAAAGGTACACATGATCAACCAACCTGAGTTCAAGGGACACCATAAATGCTTTGAGATTAGCAGTCAGAAAAGCCTGCAGATTCTCTAGGACACTGGGTTATGATCAGGGAGAAGTGTCAGTACTTACAGATTGACTCATGGAAGCACGGCTAAAGCAGCTCTGTGTGGCATTGTTTGAGAGCCACTGACCCAGAAAGACACTAAAGTAAAGCTGTACATAACACTCCCAGTGCAGGCAGCACTCAGCTCTGTGTGCTGCTGCTGGAAGGGAAACACCGCGTGAAGCTCCACAATTTCATAGTTCACAGGAACAGCTAAAGGAGCTTTTGTGCTTGCAATGAAATGAAAATTTCTGCTTACCTTCTTAATTTCCTTCAGTATCTCAAGTTAAAAGCTCTCTGCTGCCATCCTTCTTTCTCTTCCCCTGTGTTATTCTATCCTTTCACAGTAATTCTGAGTCAATCAGATTAAATTCCCCGTGTTTTCATGCAAACATCTGACTTTCCTGGCTTCACTGGAACATTAGTAAAGCCCCCCCTCCCACTCCTCTCTCATCCCAAGACATTGAGGCATGCACAACTTTCCCTGAGCATCATTTCGGAATAAGGCCACACTTGTGTTTTTAAGAGAGGCATCCAGCCAGCTGGAGGTTTCTTTATGGCTTCACTAAGTGAAAAGCCTTTTAGACTAGTAGACTGAGCCAAAACCTTGACCTACCATGCCCCTTGTGGGGCCAACAACATTCTTCCACTACTTGAGAGAAAAAGTACATAAACTGTCAGTTTGGACAACGCACTCAGGCACATGGTGGGATTCTTGGGGTGTCTGCACAGGGCCAGGAGCTGGACTCGTTGATCCTGATGGGTCCCTTCCAACTCAGTATACTCTGCTATTTTATGGTTCTATGATTCTATGCAAAAATCATGTCACATGGCAAGTGAGTATTATCACTATATGATACTATCAGTGTTTCAGCAGATAAAATACAGCAGGATCCCGTGCAGGGAAAATCTTTTTTTAGACTTTGAATCAACTCTGCTCCATTTTAAGGCAGGTAGAAAAAAATATTCAAAAGTAGAAGATTCGGTTTGAATTTTATACCACATTCAAGTGTCAGTGTGAGAATCTGATCAAATGCTTGTCAGAACCACCAGAAGTATTTCCACTGAATTCCAGAAGCACAGGGTCAGGATCTAAATTTGTTATGTCAGTATTTGTACATACATTTACAGATATAAACACCATGCTGTACGCTATTACCATAATATTTTTCTTCATGGAACTATCAAAGCATTACAGATGAATCCCAGCAAAGGCTTGGGTTTTTTTAGTAATATTAAAAATTCTTTCTCCTTTGGGACCCAGCCATAACCTATTCTTATTTCTGTAATAACACAGATTTTCATCTCACTAATCTTCTTCCATCCTCAATACAAAAAGAGAATTTGCAAAATGGATGACTAACCAACCCCCTTTCAGTTAAGCATCACTTTGCTTAGGTGTTTTGACACTCCTAAGCTATATTTTTCTACTCAGTTTTTTGAAAATGCATGTTCCTTTTGTTTCCACAGATTTACAACAGACAAAGTCAGAGACAATGCTCCATTTGAGTTACCTCATAAATCAGCAAAAACATCGAGGGAAACTGCCTTTTCCATCCTAGCAGTGCAAACAGAAACTGTACTTGTCCAGCCTTATTTAACAGACCATCTAGCTGGTGAACTGCATAACCCTCACACTATGTCCTGAACACATTCAGGCTCCCAGGGACTGACGCACCTGCAGATTGCAAGGCTTTTCATGGGAAACAGTTTTTTCTTGTTCCTTCCCTTCATCTGAACTACCACTCTAACCTGAATTGTATAAAACCAAAGGAAAATAATTTCCTAAATGCCAACGCTCAAACCACTTTGTACTTCCAACCACCATTTTCTCCTGGCAAAGGATCTGCCATCTCACCCTCACCCAGATTCAAGTCTGACTCAACTGTCAAAAGAAAAACAGAGCTGTTTAAATACAATAGCCTTTAATCCTTCTGTCAGCAGAATAGCAGAGCTCTCCCTAAAACAGGCTAAGTATAGTTTTTCTGATCTACAGGACAGCCAAACTGAGGAAGAGAGCACAAGCTCGAACACTTACCAAGTCAGCAGCAGAACTGGGTACGTGAGGACACAGGAACAGAGTTTACAGGCTGTAACCATTGCCTTTTTGCCTCTGGAACACTATTTTGTGTCCAACCAGAGCATTGCCCTAATTTTCTGCCTCACATGGAACACAGGACAGACTGTGTGCTCTCTGAGGGTCCAGGCACAGGCCAGGGCTGGGGCTGTGATGCTCTCAGGGTTGTATCTTCCAGGTGTCATCCTATATCACCACAAACATTAAATATCCAACACTCAGTACAGGTCACCTCAAGTGTTTACCAAATGGAAAAGGCAGATTTTGATGAAAAAAAAACAACTTCCCACTAAAAATCACAGTTTCTGCCTTTTTTTTCCTAGCACTTTCTTTCCTATTCCAGCTCACCCTCAGGTTTAATATTTTCCCTACCAAAGGACATCCCACACTGCACCACAAAATTTAGAAAAAATTTTTTCAGCAACAAGAAGACTGATACCTTCTTACCTAGAAGAGCAAAAGCACTTCTAATAAAATCAGATTTTAGAGGTTATCAGAGCCATCTATTCCCATTTTCAATGGCAGCTGGATAATAGTTTTCTGTCTCTTTCGCTGCCTTTCTTGTCTATCTCTGCAGGACTCAAGCTAATAAGCTCCTCATTAATGAAATGACTATGCCAAGGTACTGGCAGATGGTCCTATGTTCCAAGCACATCTTCCCATTCCCTCCCTCCCAGAAGTCCTAATCTATACACAGTGTAATCGCCACAAAAACATATGCTCCCTGACAGAAAGCTTCCCTCCCATTATCTCTGTACTCCAGGGGATTGCCCCCGAAACCTCAGCAACACAAAGCAACTCCCTTCCTACTCAAGTCTCAGCTTCCTAAATGCCTGAATACACAATCCCCAGGTCATCGATAAAGTACCTGTACAAGACTTAAAATCCATGCTAATCTCTCCATGATACTGCCCCATAGCCTAGTGCATTTCTAAGTGAAATGCACATACACCTATCTATACTTTTTTTTTTAAAGTAATATATAAGTGATATTTCATATGTGCAACACTGTTACTGCTTTACTTACAGGTGCCTATAACAGTGCACGAGCCTTTCTCAAAGATGAAAAGCCATAAAGTGTAATTTACTACATTGGTTACCAGTAAATCTCTTGAGCAACACTTTCACTTAAATGCTGAGTCTGCTACTAATTGGGTATCTCACATATCTTAAAATAATCTGTTTGTTTCATCTGCTGGCTCCCTCTTCCCCATCAATTAGATTATTGTGATTGATGAATTCATTAATATGGTCATTGGATCCTGAGAGCAGAGCAACTTCTACAGGGAAAGCTTCAGGAAGGAAGAGCAAGTATCTCCCTTTTGCACACACAGATAGCTAGGAGCAGAGGAATAAATGAACACTATCGGTTTCCCAGCTGCGGGAAGGGCTGAACAAAGGATATTTCTAGACACTTAGGATCACTGTGGCTGGCTCTGCTGGAGCTCCTCAGAGAAGATGAGGGATATGATAGGCACAGACAGGTCACCATAATGTGAAAGGGTTGTTTTAGCTCTCAAAATTGACTCCAAACCTTCTGAAAAATCACTTCTTTACAGAGGAAGAGAAAATTTTTATTGTCAGTTCTTCTCCCGTTTAATGCCAACAGTATTGAATAGCTTTTCCACACTGCAGATAGGGAAAAACCCCTAACAGAAAGTAGAAAAGCTTCCCTTTCATCTTTGCTTCCTCCTTTTCAACTTCAAGTTGGAAGTCTTCAAAGTAAGACGTTTTCTCATACCTCCCAACACTTTAAGTCACTGATTGTCATAGGGAATAACTTCAGCTTAGTAACTCCAAAAATAATCTACTTTACAAAAGGCGAAAGAGTTAAAAAGCTTATTAATTTTCCAGTGAAACAAAAACAAATAGGTCAAAGGCAGGCAGTAGTGGGAAAAAAAGAGAAAGAAATATTCTTTAGCCAGAAGTAAAAAGATAGTTATGCTTTTGTAGCTATTGTCATTCAAAAACTAAGAAAGCCAAAACAGTTTGATAGCACATTTCCCCAGTCTTCCTGAACAGTAAAGGAAAGGGAAAAAGTAAAGAATTTGGCACTTACCAGGAGAAACAGTAACTACAGAAAAGCATGCAAGCGCACTGCTCTAGTTCCCAGGAGCTGTGACTGCCTGGGGAAGATGATATAAATGACCTCCACCTGTGCTTACTAGATGCCTGGAACTGTAATCACTCTCCCTCGAGCTGTAATTTCCTATCTTTCTAAAAACATCATAAACTAGATGAAAAACATATATCTCAAAAACATGGTAAGACACCAAATTCCTAATGAGGAAATCTAGGCTCTACCTTCTGCTGTCTGTCAGAGAACAACCAAGGTGACACTGAGCATTTGAGGATCAAAAAGGCTCTTGGTGAGCATTTGTTAAGTGAAGAATTTGGATGAGGATTACTTTGGGAGGACAGCCAGTCTGATAAACAGCAGCAAGCAAACAGGAAAGGCTACTTGTTGCAGGCAGAAATGCACAAAAGGCTTCCAGAAACGAACTGAAACTAACCACATCACACATAATTAAAGCAATTTAATACAGTTACACGGCTTCACACATTTGGAAATGCATTTCCCCATTTTTAGTCGTGGAGAAGTGTGCTTGTTCATGAAAACTGAAAGGAAATACGTAGTAAACAGTTTTGAAAAATTCAAGAACAAATTGTTAGAATGGAACATTTGATATGACATTATCTTGCAAATGTCTCCCAATTCCTCTCTGGTCACTGTGTGGGCAGCACATTCCCAGGACAGAGAGCAGGGTAGGCGAGAGAAAGGGGACTGTAAAGCTATTCATGAACGGAATTTCATCGTTTCCCGCTGACGTTCATTAGGGCCAGTGGAGCTGTCGGAAGGAGGGAGGGGAAGGCTGTCTCCCTCAGGAAGCTCGGGCACGGGGACCCCCACGCCTTGGAGGAGGCCGTGCCAGGAGAGCACAGCCCTCACCACTCCCTACCCACACAGAGCCCTTTGAGTGCTCTGCTCGGCCGCTCCGCAATCTCTTTTGGATGTGCCATGCGCAATCATTCAAGAGGAAAGTTAATCCATCACAATGGAGTTCTTACAAAACAAGCAGCCTTCTCCTCATCCCCCGCATAAAGAAAAAATAAAAGTCTCATCGCCTGGACTTCCCCTGACCCCAGCAAAGCTCAGGGATGCAGGGAACAGCTCCCCAAGCCAGCTGAACTGAAGACAACAGCAGAGACCCTGCACTTGCTGCTGTGCTGACAAACGAGGCCTATGGGCACCCAATGCCAGCAGAATCAGGTCTCCACATGTCATCACTCACCTTGCTGCTGCAAGCACAGGAGCCATCCTACATCTTCCTGCTACAGAAAACATCAGGAAATGCCCTAACACACAGCACACTAATTCTGACTACTTAGGATGCTGGTAGAAATAGACATGTGGACTTCGCACTCCAGGAAAGGACTCTTCCCAGTATTTTGCTCTCGAGCATCCTCTGCCACCAGATCCTCCTTTCCCTCATTGACCAGTACCCTCTGTAGCACAGGGCAGCTCTATAACCAAGGCAACCTGGGCAAGCAAGGCCTGTCTGGAGCTCTGAACACAAGGACAGATTTTGAAGCTGTGGTATGAAATAACATGCAATTGCTGACAAGTGGATGATAAGCCCCGAGTATGTAGCAGATAGGTACTAGTACAGACTGCCTATGGACAGAACAGCACTGAATAGTGCCCACAAGGTAGGGGGCAAAGGAAAAGGGTGGGGGAATCACAGCTGGAGAATCTTGATAACTGGTTTATCTTCATGGCCCATCGTTACTCCAGGTATCCGTCACAGCAGAGGGATGTGGAAATGACAATCTGTGAAACAGCCCTGACCCCTTTCAAAACATTCTCCCTGTGAGAGACATAAGATGCATTCATACATGGTAGACTGCAAAAATGGTAAAAGTGAGTGTTTGGGGTCTTCTGAGTTCAGGGTTAATTTCTGTCCCATTTTTAGACCAGTAACATCTGGAGCTCAAGAGGCTGATGTAGGATGAAGAATGATATAAAAGAGAAAGAAAATTACTCTGCCATGTAAGAAGAGAACGACCTAACAAGCAGAACTGAAATGCAGTAGAATGACAGAAGTCAACAGGCTGCAGTCACAGGGGGCTACAAACCAGAATACATCATACTAATGAGGTAGGAAAAGATTTGTCATATGCAGAGGATTAGGGAGAGTCTAATAAAAACATTTTCTATTAGGAGAAAAACAGAATCTAATTCATATGGAAACAACTTTCATATCATAGAAATCATGGTACAAAATACAGAACAGAAATTCAGAAAGAATGGCACGTAACACTGACGTAAAGCAAGCTGTTTGATAAAATCATAATACTGGTGAACAGAAAATACAACTGTTTGAACTAATCAAACATAACAGTGGGAAAAGATCGCGAAGATTTGAAGTAGCAAATGCTGTACTCTGAAGATACAAAAATGGTGGTGCTATCAGTTTTTGATTAATAAATCTGACTTCTGTAGCTTACACATTAGTTCAAATGAAGGATTTGGGCTTTTGTGCTGTATTCATGGAGCATCCAAAACAGCTAGCACCTGACCTGTGGAGGAGACTGTGCACTTCAGCAACACAAACAAACTGTAATCCAAACAGTAATTTCATATATACATGTATGCCTCTCAGAAGAATTGAATTATGTAGAGGAAACATGATGACACATTATGTTTAAGCAAAGTACTGAATAGTGAAAATTATAACCACTCATACTTCTTGTTGAACAGGGTCAGAAATAAATTACTAACTCAAAAGAAGAGGAAAAACTAGACACCTTAATGAAGGTACACTGTGTTCTCAATAAAAATGACAATAAAAATACTCATTAAGTTATATTAAGATGCATAAGAAACTAAGACATGAGTAGTACAAGAACTAACGTGCCTTCCACTGTGAAACACTGTTCGGTTCTCACCAGTTGATCCCAAAACAACACAAGAACACTGAAGTAATGGGTTGAAACTGCTAATTGAGAAAAATAAAGAAAATCGTCTAAAGTCTGTTGGTTTTTTCTTTGTTTTGTTTTCTAAAATCCAGCAAGAGGTTTAAAGAAGTATATAAAAAAATCCTGAACAGTCAAGAGGAGAGGCTGGTCAGATTAAGAACTATTAATTTGGTTTCCTAATAAAAGAGCAAGGGAATACATAATGCAACTCAGGGGCAAAAATGTGGCTAATTTGAGATTATATTGTTACACATCATACACAATTATCCTGTAGTGCTTATTGGGGCATTACGCTGATGTTAAGAAAATTATAAAACATTAATATTTGTAAATAGAATATTTGAATTAGAACAGTAAACACCAATCAGAAAGCACAGAAACACCTCCATTTCAAGGAAAAATATAACAGTAAACATCTAGGAGAAGTGTAATATAATAATTTTCTACAGAAGTTTTTTCTTAAACAGAGCTATTATTGACAAGGGAAAGACTTGGAATCCTGATGGACACATATGCTCTGATCCATGAAGGAAAACAGAGAAGACATACCAGCAGCAGTTTCATCTGCAGGAAAAAAACATATAAATTATATCACTATAGCTAGAGTGATAAAAAGTCTTATGAAATGTGCCACAGAAAGGCAGAACAAAAGAGCTTCTAGTTTAAGCTTAAGAAAAGTGACAACAGAAGGACATACTGTCAAAGCCGTAACAGAAGGTAAGGCAACAATAATCAACAATACTGGTACAATCTTTGTAAAATCAAGGGGGTGTTGTAGGCATTTTGAGCATTTCTAGAGATCTTTTAAATATGGTTTAGGGATTGAGACCCTTAAATATGAGGACAGACCAGTATTGGTCCTGAAGCAAAAATGAGGAGAGAGAAAACACAATTTTTTCTGTGTGCCACATATTGTTTACCAGTAGTGTGTGTGGCTCGTGTTAGGCAGGAACAGTTTGGGGGGGGGAAAAAAAAAGCCCCTGAAATACCACCTGCAAGAAAAGAAACATTCTAACCCTTTGCTCTCATGCTTTCATCTTTGCAACAATTTCAGCTTCATAAAGACACAGCGATCTTGCAGGTAGTTTATTCCATGGCTTGTGGTTACTTTCCTCACCCAAAAAGACTAAGTTGGCACCATGTCTTGCGGTCTCAGGGTACCTCAAGGGCTGGCTGCCCCAACAGAGAAAGAGTGGAGACCCCTGGGCACTTACAGGCCACACTCGCACCACATCTGAACATGGTGGGCAGAGCTGTGTGCTGGCAACAAGATCCACTACAATCCCAAGCAAGGACAGTGATGGAACTGATGCCTTGTCTGGCTACCTAGAAACAGAGACTAGACAGAGACTAGGAGTAAGGGAATAAAGGTAGGTACTTATATGAAAGGCCTTCAAAGGTACACCCTGGGGAGCCAGAGGCCACCTCCAAAATGGACCCCAAGACGGATGACTGGTCATGAGTTCCTCACACTCTTATAGGTTTGGTCCATTTGCATATCAGCATAAATTCGCCAATTAAAACTTCAGCTAATGATGTAATTGCTTCAATTTGTCCACCTCTCTAGGGGCTCTAGTTTACTTTTTTTGGGCCTAGGACACTCTGAGTGTCCTTGAATAGCAAGCTCAGAGAAGCTTTGTTGTGTCTATCTGGCCTAAGAGAGCAGCTAACAAGCTACAAGAAACTTCAAAGTTACACACTAGGCAATACAGAATTTGAAAAGTATAAAAGTTAAAACCTAAGGCATCAGAACAGGTCTAAGGGTCACGAGGGTTCAGTTCAGAGCAAAAGGAGATGGAGCCAGGGACTGAACAAGACCATGGGGTCCATCCAAGAAACAAGGCTGGGGACAGAAGAGGGGACAGGCACACCTACCATGCCCCTCAGGCTGGGATTGAAGGCTGAGGCTTGAGTTTGAGAGCAATCCCTGAACTGGGGAAACAACGGCACAGGTGGAGGGCCAGAATGAAGTTTTTCAGGACATTGGTACTTTCAGGACTGATGCTTAGTTGCTTTCTGCAACCGCTGAGTGCCAGAAAGGACTGAGCACGTCTGAAGGAAGACAGATGATGTGCCAAAGATCAAGGGTGGTTTATATCATATATTTTACTGTCCCCACAGGAATATACACGAAATTACAGATCTCAGAGAGTTTTTTTGCTCATGGGAATATACATAAAATTACAGACATTTGAGAGCACTTTTCTTACAAATTATGTAAACATATTCCCGTCAAAGAGGGTGGGGGGTGCAGCACTTCAGCTGCACTGGAGTGCTCTGCTGTAATTGCTCGTTCAACCCATACTGGCCTCTTTATACCAGTGCAGTCTCCACTCAACTATATCTTAAAAGGTCTGAAGCAGCGTTTTGCCTCCAGCAATCACCATCCCAAGTGTTCTAAACGCTCTTGACAATACAGCTGCACGCCCTTCTTCAAGGTTCTGCTAATGTCTCTCACACCCTCTACAAACACAGCCCAGGGAAGGGGAGCCTCACCTGCAAGAGAAGGCACTCCTGGAAGTTAGAAGGAGAAGAGTGAGGAGGTGTGACATGAGCAGGGAACAGCAAACCTAAAGAGAAGATAAAATCTTGTGGATTAATTCCTTCCACATGAGCAGCGCTGGGCTTGTCTACATCGATACTCTTCTTTAAAATTTCCCGTTTCACTGCTGCCAGTGCCCGCAGGGGTTGACGCGTGAAGCGCCGCTCAGTACTGGCTTCCGAGGCACAGCCATTCTTACTCCTCTATGCCACTTCCAGTGGGAGATACCCATTCCTCTCTTCCCTGGGATTTCCTTGGTTTAAAACACTTGACAAGCACAGTTTAAAATTTAAAACCAAAAATACACGCTTCTCTGCATGTTGGAGGAAAAATCCAGGCCCAAGAGTATCATTTCATACATTCAGTTAAGGCCATGAAGAAAAGTACTGTGGATGCAGAAAAATAACAGCCTTATGTGATTTTTTTGGGGGTTTGCCACATAAAACTGCAAACATTAAACTTACAATTAAAAATCATACACCGATTTTTTTTGTCAAGTAACTTAAAAATGCAAAAGTACACAAAGTTGTTAGAAATGTTCAGCCAACAGTTACAACACACTGACCTCTACCCTTAACTCAACTGGCTCCAACTTCAAAGCCTGCTTAAAACTATTTAAATACCAACATTTTTAGGCATAGCAGACATGCTGCACACTCAAATGAAGCCAGCATGCTGCATGTGAAATCCAGTTTCTGCAGTTCCTCCCCCTTATTTCCCAGGCTAAGCTTACCTGTTCTCCAGAGCAGGACTTTCCTGTTACATTTCTGACTGAGAGGAGTGGTGTTTCCCTGCTCTGCCACCCTTGGACTACCGCTTTTATTTCCCTGTCATGGGCTAACCCTGGCTGGATGCCAGATGCCCACCAAAACTGCTCTATCACTCCCCTCCTCAGCTGAACTGGGAGAGGAAATACAATGAAAGGCTTGGGGGTTGAGGTAAGGACAGGGAAATCACTCACCAATTACTGCCATAGGCAAAACAGACCTGACTTGGGGAAAAAATTAGCTTCATTTATTACTACTCAAATCAGAGTTGGACAACGAGAAATAAAACCGTATCTTAAAAACACCTTCCTTCTTTCCAGGTTTCACTTTGTTCCTAATTTTCTCTACATCCCCCCCGCAGTGCACAGTGAGGGGGAATGGGGGCTGCAGTCAGTGCATCACACATTGCCTCTGCTGCTCCTTCCTCCTCCTGGGGAGGACTCCTCACACTCTTCCTCTGCTCCAGCGTGTGGTTCATCTCACTTGAGACTGTCCTCTACAAACTTCTCCGGTGTGAATCCTTCCCATAGGGCTGCAGGTCATGCACCACTCCAGCGTGGGTCCCTTCCACAGAGTGCAGTCCTTCAGGAACACACGGGTTCCCCGTGGGGTCACAAGTCCTGCCAGCAAACCTGCCTCAGCATGGGCTCCTCCCCATGGGTCCACAGGCCCTGCCAGGAGCCTGCTCCAGCACAGGCTTCCCTTGGGGCCACAGCCTCCTTGGGACACACATCCAACTGCTCCAGCGTGGAGCTCTCCACGGGATGCAGGTCGATGTCAGCTCCACCATGGACCTCCACGGGCTGTGGGAGGACAGCTGCCTTGCCATGGTCTGCACCAGGGGCTGCAGGGGAATCTCTGCCCCAGTAGTTGGAGCACCTCCTGCCCCTCCTCATGCACGGACCTGATGTCTACAGAGTTGTTCCTCTCACATCTCCACACTCCTCTCACTGGCTGCTACTGCTGCTGCACAGCAATTTTTCCTTCTTCTTAACTACTTTATCCGAGAGGTGCTACCACCATCTCTGATGGGCTCAGCCTTGGCCAGTGGCTGATCCATCTTGGAGCCAGCTGGCATTGGATCCATCGGACACAGGGGAAGCTTATATCATCTCCTCACAGAAGCCAGCCGTGTAGCCCTCCCACTACAAGAACCATGCCATGAAAACCCAACAAGTTCTTTTTCTGTTAACTGCAGTGGAGACCAGCTCAGAGCTTTGTTTCAAGTCAAAGTTTGTACCCTTGCCCCAGTGGCTCGGCAGGTGCCCTTTCAATAGTGGATGGGGAGGAACCACAGGCTGGACTGAATTCCAGTGTGGCTCTCCTGCTGTGCACCTGGCAGGTGTACAGAGACCCCCTGCTACAACTGACTGAGCGGGGGAGGGCCCCAGGGGAGTCCACATGCTTGTGCCGTTGTAGAGGCTGTAACACTACTGAGATTTCTTTAAATAAGAAACATACAAGGAATCTGAAAGTATTGCCTACAGAAGGACAAAACTATACTGCAATTTTTGCAATCATTCACAAAATTAACCAAGAACAGAGCTACTGTAAAAGATTATGTCTCATAAGATGACAGCCAAGCATTAAGAAAGCCTGGTCTGCTAAAGCCCTTCAACAAAGACTTTCTGGAACTTCCAGCATTTTTTCCACTGCATTTGTTACTGATCATACATCTTGATGGACACTGAAGCAAAAACACCACATCAAGAAAATTATCTGCCATCAGCAGTGATTATAAGGAAATGCCATAGTTGAACCAATGTCAAAAAGAGTTTAGCTGCTTAACTATCAAATGCTTAACATACTTTGAGCAGAACTTTCAACACAGTTTCTCAATCATCACTTGAAGACTGCCATTAGTAACATTTGGATCTCTAGAGCTGCTATCTGCCGGCAAAAGAAATGTTGAATACCCTGAAAATTGTCCAAGGGGTAAAATTGCAACAGCTCATTTCAGATGCAGCTATGAGGCTGCAAAATCAAGAGCACAGTCCCAGGGCAGCAATCTTCAAAAGTCTTCACAAGAATGTTGTTTTGTTTCTTAAAATCTTCTCCTTTCTTTCATTTAAGGGTCCTGGGTGCAGTTCTGATATTCAAACTAATACTAAACACTGTGATCCCTGTATCATTTTCCTTTTGGTCCTTATTGCTGCGGCTCAAACATTTTTAGTTTCTCCTGAGAACCAGAGCATAGAGAGATACACTGCTCACAGAGACCTTTTATTCCAGACTGCTGGACTCCAACACATGGTCTTCTAATCAAATTATTTTTAAGACTTATGTCAAGCAGCAAATGCATTAAAGTCTTGGCTCCAACAAAATCAGAACTGTTCTCTCCAGCCTAGAAGACCCGTACATTCCAAGGTAAAATGTTCAGAACTGACTTTTAACTAAAAGCCTCAGACCTTGTGCTTCTCAGCAATAATCTGCTTTCAAAAATATTACCCTTGAACATAGTTTTCTTTAAGGATGAAAGAAAAAGGAGGAATCTAGATTTAAAGATTGTGTGAGCACATGGGGAAATAGATATTCTGTGCTCGTAAGTTAACCCACCAGCAATGCAGTGCTTGGCACAAGTATTGCATTTTTTCATATGTTATCTCCCCTACTTCCAAAGTAATATATTTTAGTCCTATCAACAAAAGGTACACACAGTAGATTGAAATTACACATCTTGAAGTTTATGCACCAGCAAAGAACTTTTGTTTACTGTCACCTTCTCCACTCAATCCCCAAGGCAACTCTTAGTCTTTGAATGAGGTCATTCTCCACTAGTCTGTAACAATCTGTTCTACATTCTGGATGCTTGCTGTGAAATCTCAGAAGAGCTAGGGAATCGACAGGGAGTAAAAGTTGGATATGACAGACCACTCCAGCACTAATCTCCGAGATCAATTACCAATATAGATCCACTGCATTAAAAGTCTCCTGTTTCTGAACCCTTCCTAAAAGCCCCCTTGAGCACACAGTCCTAATGTACATAATGATGGGATAAAAAATGGTAGTAAAGAGGAAGAAAAAAAAAATCCTAAACATAAGGAGTTTACCTAATAAAAGGTAAATGTGTTCAAAGCAACAATGACAAGCACAGTAAAATCTACAGACTCAACCTGGAATTCAGATACAGGTTTCTGGTACCTGATCATAGAATCATTGAGAAGTCTTGGCTACTTCTGTCAGCCTTAACACACAAAAGCCTTCTACAGCAAATCTTTCCGTAGCACCATTGGAAATATTTGAGTACTAGTTTATCTTGAAGCTCAAAGTTATGCCTTCTTTTGAAACTTAGAAGAGATATTTGATGAAGAAAGCCAAGGCAGGAAGGGACCCCAGGCCTTGCATATAGGGTCAAGTAGTCCTCCTACTGGTTTACTGCAGCGTACTCCTGCTTGAGCATTTTCTGGCATGAGGTCAGAGTTGAAATCAGTTTTCCCCTCTCTCAGACACGCTTCTACCCCCACAACACAATGTAAAAATCATTGCCTTGGCAAGAAACTTACAATGTATCACTATAGGGTTAACTTCCTTTTACCTTCTACTACTACACTTGAGTGCAGAGTGCTCAGCTTCGCTAAAAGCTTAAAGGCCATGAATAATGCAAGAGAACTCCACTGGGAGGACACCTAATGCCTCAGAAAGCTTCACTAGATCTCACAGTTTAGTTCTCACTTGCCATACTCTTCATTTCCTTTAAATGCTACGGTACCAGCGTTAAATCGAACTCGAACTCGGTTAGCACCTCCCCCCCAGCAATGCAGCCAACATATTACAGAGCCTTCAGGGTCAAAGGGGGGCCAGGAGGGCTGACGCCCAAAGCCTCCTGGCTATGCCAACTAGCTCCTCCACCTTCTCAGCCTGTTGTTAATTGCTCCTCAGCTTTAACTTTTGCCTTCAGCACTGAAATATTAATCCTTCATTTAAGTAAAACCACTTCACCTGCCTTTGAGTTATACAGAAACTTAACAAATGCAAGAAATCATTTTCATATTTGGAAAACGTACTCTCTGCTTTCAAGGATGGCTGAAATCCAAGTGAAGTATCCACCTTGTAACATAACATGGATATCAACCTTACAAGATGGCCCATGTAACATTAAATTTAGGAAACTTTGACAACAAAATGAGTTGTGGTTACAAGAAAACCCAGACAGGTGCATGCACAGAGGGGAAAGGCATGTCTGAATGTTATCTGATGAGCCACAAACTTGATACATCACACATCTATGAAATTTCATATAGTTCATAATTGAATCATTCTAAATCAAATCAGGAAAACAGAACTAGAATTACAGGAAATACTGGGAATCTTAGGCAAATTGCTTTCAGTGTCTGCACTCGATTATGCTATCTGTAAAATACAATCGATAAACATAACCATTAAGGAAATGCAAAACATAGTAAGTCTAATTCTCAAGCAGAAAAAATTAGGCAGGTACTAGTTAGGTATCATGTGTCAGATACTTGCTTTGCACTACACTGCAACTATAACCCAATGTCCAAACACTAAAAAGGCTGGAAAATGGGACTTGGAAAAGCATATTACAGGCAAACAACTGGAACACAGAAAAATCCTTAGATTTGCATATGTACAGTTATGATTTGTATTAGCTTTCCCTGCACACATAAACTGAACTGACAAAATACATAAAAACAAACTGTGAGGACTAAAGGAGGAATGTCTTAACTCGTAGCTATGAAGTAACACTGCATGTAGAAAAAAATGTCCTCTGGATTTCCGTGTTTGAAAGGTTAAGCCTATATGACAGGAGATTTAAGCGATGCTGCAAGTAGTCACTAAAGAATAACTGAAGGTAAAGATGAGAAATCACAAGTATTTTCTGCGGTTATAATATTAAAAGAAAATGAAAGAAAAGAGTATTGAAGAGCTTTGATAATTCTAAGACTGGATGAAAAGCATTATGTAAAAAGTAGTTTGAAATACTTAATATATGGAGGGACCTCAGAGGGTTAACTCAAACCTTCTTCTGCAAGCTGTGGAAACTGAGTTTCATGTTAGAAACCACTAGACACGCACTCTGTACTTAACACTAAAAATTGTAATACCAGATATCTGCTGGAATTATAAAATGTCCTCTAGCTCTTTAAAATCTGTAAATTTGCTTTGGCCATTGTATTATCTAATACATGTTCCCAATATCATACATGATTGTGTGAAATGCTTTGAAATGAAAGATGCTATGCAAGTGCCAAACATTACTGCATTACACTAACTTAATTTGGACATGCTCCAGCATCTCGTGTCAAGAGTGAGCTCATGTTAGAGTGAGTTCCTTTATTGAGACATCTGCTAGGAAACCAATTTGGCCAAATCAGAGTGTGTGATAATGAGTGCTGTTTAATCAAGACAGTATTAACATAAATTTTAACTTGTGTCAAGTAGCTTAATAGGAAATTACTGAATGTTAAACAGACATGGAATTTTTTCTGTGGTCTTTTAATAAACAAATTCTTGAGTAAACTAAAACGTACACTTTCTACAACCAAAAAGAATTGAAGTGAAGCAAAGCAAGACCTACAATCATAAACTTATTTTCAATTTTAAAAAGGTTCAGTATGGAATGCTCTTCATCTTTGAACTAAATGTAAGATTTTTAACAGGAGAAGTACGTCCAGATGTGCTTACAATGAAGAAGTAATAAAAGGTATTATTATTAATTTCTGGCTTTTATACGTGTATGACATTTCTGATTTGGACACATAATCCTGAACAGCTTTTAACACTTTAGATGGATAAGCATTATATGGATAAGCGCGTTTCTGACCTTAGAACTGTAAAGATAGCTATAAACAGTGTGCCTTTCCAAGATAACTCCAGATCACGTGGTGCCATACACCAGCCGTTCATTTTGCCAGTCAACATATTCACTTACTGTTTGTCAGGGTAAAATAATAAAAACTTCTGGCATCCTGACTCAAAACTGTTAGGAACAACAATATTGATGGTAAAGAACCACCACACACATCAAGCAGAAGTCTTCACTGCAAAAGCATAACACAGTGACAGATATTGCTTAAGATATTCACTCTTAAAGGAATGGAGATTCCCAAATCCAGTATTATTAATGTAATTGACTTGTCTGAATTTTAAGTTTACTGGAATTTTAAATTATTCCATGATCTACTGGGTTAGTGAGTGTGTTAAAAAGCAGAACAGCGCTTACAACAATGCTCCCTAGAACATGCCATTACTAAGAAAGGGAAGAGGAGTAAAGTAAGCAAAAAACGAACAAACAAACAAACACCCACAAAAAAACAAACCCACAGGGAACAGCTCAGGATCACAAATTATATTTAAAATATAATTATTTTAAATTATTAAATTATATATAAAATTATATGTTCTGCAGGAAAATATGACAGCTTTTCCCAGGACAAGGATACTGGGAAAGAGGCAAAATAAAACAGTTGAAAAAAACAAAACAATTGTTTCCAGGGTTGTGTTAGGCACCTGTATAAGGGGAGACTGCTTTCTTAACTGGTGGAAAAAGCCAACCCCAGCAAGAGACTAGTATCAAGCCACATGCTTCTGTTCTCACCCGCCTTTAAATGGTAAAAAAAGGGGCTGACCTATGGAACTATTTCAAAAATTGAAAACTTCTTAGTCCTCCACACTGCAACAGATGTTGAGACAGGTATGTGTACTTTGAAATGAAGTGTGTCAATACCCACAGCAAGTACCACACCCAAGAGGTGGCGTAACATCTACATCCTACTTCAGTGGAGCAATTAAATCTCTTCTCCACAATGCTAGGACAAACGCTGTGACAGAAGAACAGCACTTCTTAATGTGGCATGCACACAAAGTATCTATGAGCAGGTGGACAGGAGAATGCGCACAGGGTTTCACACTGCTCATGAACACATGCACAAAGTGGATGTGGGTCCTAAATGATTACAAGAGCACATGCAAAGGGCTATGATGACAGTCACTAATGACCCAGACCATTCATCTGAAGATCTCAGAAAGGGACATAACTTTCAAAACAATCATATTATCAACACTAAAGCCACAACTAAGTGAGACTCATTACTTCCACTGTCACTTCATAATCACACTG
Organism: Dryoscopus gambensis; assembly: GCA_013389985.1. Taxonomy (NCBI): domain Eukaryota; kingdom Metazoa; phylum Chordata; class Aves; order Passeriformes; family Malaconotidae; genus Dryoscopus; species Dryoscopus gambensis. Next base: position 195,650 of record WEIT01041239.1, read on the forward strand.
TCTCTGCCAAGAGTCACACTCTCCCTATCCTACTCCTTCCACTCTCCACCTGTGTAAACCAAAATCTCAGTAGAGAACAAGAGGGCCAAGCTTTTCCACGTGTCTAATTCTCAAGGCAACAGTCACCTTGAGAGGGGAAAAAAACCAAAAGTGTGCTGTTGCTGTGGAAACAGTATGAGAGCACAGAAATACTCCTATTAGATCAAGTATCTCTTGGAGGATCAGGCACACCACTGAACAGCTACTGGAACTTCCCCCAGCCTGCATAAAGGGTTAGGACAGGGAACCCAGTCAGGCTGGATGTCTCCACCATCACCCAGATTTCAGATCTGGAATAGCTTTTCAAGAGTGAGTTATTTGCTATACTTGGTGAAAACAATTACCACCATCTGAAGGCCCTGAACTGGGAAGTGAATAAATTGCACAGCCTGCTTAAATTCTTGAGAGATGCATTAATACAGAAACCAGGATATGATGTTTAACAGAGAACTGCAGAAATGCCTGGGCCTGACCCAAAGGTTTACAGGCTGAATTCAAAAGCAATGCTGATGAATGGTAGAGAAGAAAATAAACCTATATCCCAGTAGAATTCTTCTGTTCCTTGTTCCCTAAGAAAGGAAAGGGAATAAATTGAATGTGACCACGTAATTAAAGATTATGTGATAATTAACATACAAAAATGCCTAAACTAAGACCATGTGGGTGAACTCAATATCTGACTACTCTAATCTGAGTGACTTGAATTTAAAATCATTCATGTGTATAAACCTGTAGTTTTATTCCTCTCTCCATTCCCTCTGAGGTCCCTTAACTGAATTACTACATTAACAGTGTGACTGCAAGAGTCTAATGCCAATCAGAGAGAGCAATGTAGTTAAAAACAGTGTTAATGAGAATATCATATACACAAAAGCCCTCCAGTTTTTCAAGAAGTGAGAAATTGCCAGGTGTCAATATCCAAACTCCTCGTATTACCAAAGATCAGTGAAACCAGCAATCAGAAGCAATTTGATAGTCTAACCCAGTGATTTTGTGAGGACATTTTAAACACCAGACAAAGAGAGCAGGGGATTGGAACAGGTTAGAAATTTGTTATTTATAAACACTGCACCGCTACCAGACATTAACCCCCCAACTGCATCTTCTACCTTCCCTTCTCATCCCTGTAAAACATTTCACATTAAAAGAAACTAGACATTGCCAAGCTAGAATAATGATTTATTTCACAAGGTGTTGTGAAGCTTAATTCATGTTTGTAAAGCCCTTTGTATTGTGCCTTTCATCTACTGTGGGAACCTCACAGTATTATCAATAAGGTCTTTCCTACAGTAGAAGGGCTTTGCTAAAATAGCTATATTAGCAAATCTGCCTAGTCAAGATGTGGTTTACACAGGCAAAGAAGTTATTTTGACAGAACAGCTAATACCAGTTCCCTGAAAAAAACATGCCAAACTGGCAGAAGCCCACTTTTGGTGGTATCTAACTGAATCTAGCATTGAATATTGTATGTCAGCTAAGGGTGATTTCTGCACAATCTTAACAAAACAGTTATGCTGAAAAATCTTGAGAGGTAGCTCTGACCAACATATTTTGGAGAGTGCAAATGAAGGGTGTGTACTGCTTTCACAGTACCAAGCATCTGTGTTCGTTTATTCACATGAACAAGCTAGAAGTGGAGTCTTCTGTAAACAGATTCCATTAGCAGCAAATGCATATGATTTTACCATTTTATACAAAATAATTGAAGGAATAAAGACAAAGCCTTGGTCGGATACGTTCTGCCAAACAGAAAAGAACAGAGTATTAACAGCACTAGAATAAATGCCTAGAAACTACTTATACAACTGCAAAGAACAAAGACTGCGGTACAAGGAACTAATTCATGCCACAGTCCTTTTTAACTGTGCTGTTATTATTTTCTATTCAAACCCCAGTTTTCTCACTCAAGTTTAAAACAACACTAAATATCCAACTGTTATTTGTCTCCTAACAAAGGCAGAGAGGTACCATTATGCCAGGTTCCCAAATGACTACTTGCCATTTTTCTAGACATGCTTAGCCTTATTCTGAGCTGCTTAGGGTGGCAGCCTGCAACTATCAGCAGTCTTGCATCTGCATTTTGCCTTTCAGCATCTCCTCTTCTTGCCAGGAGCCTCTAGCAAATCTTATCACCTAAGGGCTTGCTTACACAGGGAAAGGAAACTCATCTGTTTCACATCTCTGGAAGGCTCTTCTCTGGTAGATACAGGTATTTATTTTAGAAGAGTGTCACTCCATATCCATGTGCAGTAGCAAACAAATTTTCCAACATTCAACAGACCAAAATAACGCACTTAAGTCTAAGACTTTGGCAGAGTCACGTTTCAAAACTGTGGTGGGTTACAAACCGGCAAAAACGCTATTCCACAAACTAATTTGGATCAGACATGCTCGAATCCGGAATGGAGATCAAAATCCAAAGGCAGAAATTGCCATACCTGACAATATGGAAAATTTATTTTGCATATGGAAGATGGTTTCATCACCGAAATTGAAGCTGGTGTATTCAGCTGCTTTCCACTGAAAAGTAAAGCTAAAACTACTTTAAAGCCAAACTAACAATCTTCTCTGCTATCAAGATAAATTAGAAAAGACTAACTACTGTAAATTAATCAGTAACCCATTATTTACTGACATAGCACTGTAGAATACACAGCCCACATACCAGGACTACCTGATGTGCTGCTTTATTCCACCTAGGATTCATTTCTGTGACCTTTGAAATGATAGGCATAATAATAAGCAGCAAGTTATAATTGCTACATGTTCTTTCAGTCAATGATGCAGCTGCCTATGCAGCATAAGAACAACACTGACCTAAAAAAATCAGACTCGGCAATTCTGGACTAGGCTTAGAAATATCAAGGTTCAATCTTTTTGCAGATTGTCTAAACTTATACATCAAAGGTATAGCACCAAAAGGCTGGGCTCACTTGCTTCCAGGTAAGATGCACTTCCTTGTCATGAGAGCATTAAAACAAAGCTTGATCACGTTTCCTTTTTCCACTATCATACACTTTGCATGTAAGCAGCTGATCCTAATCAATGAGAGTTTGATATTAACAAGACATAAAAAATTGTCACACACTTGTTTCAAAAACTACAAACACATTTTCCTCACCAGCTCTGTTCCATAGGCCAGACATCACTCAATTTGCTGTACCTACAGCAAAACAACCATGTAGCCCTTTAGGCTTTAAGAAGGCTTGCATGAAGATCAAGAAGAGAATAGAGATGGCCATTAGACAGTAATTACACTTCCAGCTGGGAAAGCTCATTCTTGCCTTTGGGATACTGCGCAGGAAAAGTTAAGGTTAACCACCTTTCAAGACACGGCTATCTTGCCCCTCTGTTTCTTCCCATCCAACTCACTTCTCTGTTTTAGCTCCTTCCCATCCATTCTTAACTGTCAGCTCTCTTGAGCCTCTGATCACACTGACTGATTCCTGTGTTTCTGCCCACGAAGAGAAGTCAGAGAACTTGCAGGTTTCAGCGTGTAATCTTCCTGCATGCCTTGGGTCCTGCCTACACAGCTGCTCCCTTGCTGTGTATGTGCTGGCAGCAAAGTGCAGCTAAAGCCCTGGGAGCACAAGTCTAGGAGCAAATACGTAGAGGCTGAGGCCAGGCTTCCCACTGAAAGGTCACCTACCCCGAAACATCCCTCCGTCACTGACAAATATACTCCACATTTATTATTCTCAAGTTCAAGTACACTTCAAGGCCAACTTTGTTTCTCTTAAGCAAAAATGGAAGAAAAGAAATACACTCAGGCTGAGGTTTATTCCCTCCAAGTTTTCTGGACTTTATAAGTGCTGCAAAGTTTCTTCAGGGGTGGAAATGAAATCTTAAGGGTAGAAACAACACTTACTCAGCATGATCAGCTGAGTAAGCTCTTCTTTTCTACACTTCTGCATGAAGCCACAACCACAAAAGAAATGCAGTTAAATGATGAGGAGCTCATTTCTACTGAGACAGCTAAAGCGCCCAGAACAGTGTGGGAAGACTGAGGGTATACATTTTCATCAGGCTCACATAAACAAGCCCAAGCTGTTGCTTTTGACCTTTAACGTCCTTCACGATTTGTGTCCTGAACCACTAAGAATGGGAAAAAGTCCAGGACAGGTTAGAGATTTAGCCAGTAAAGAGCATTCACATCTCAGTGATGAACTTCCTAGTTCTAATAGAATGGAAGTTCTCCAGCTTTCAAAGCATGCTGGGGCTTCTGTACTCAAACGTTATGGGGATGATGGCAGGAAGGATAAATACAGAGGAAAAAAAGATTTAATTTTTTGATATGTAGATTTTGTAGCTCTTGAATAATCCATATAGAAGAAGTTCAGAATTAGATATAACAGCAACTTAAAGATATTTATTGTAAAGAAATACTCAAGTTGGAGAACAACAATCAGAACTGAAGACATACTAATTTTGCACCAAGGGCTGAAGTACAATCAAAATCCAAAAGTTCTTGCATATTAAATATTATTTAAAAAGTCAACCACAAATACATGAGATTTTTGCAGTAAAAAAAGCAAACGCAAAAAGCAGAACTCTGGGTAGTCAATCAGCCTGCCTAGGAATCCCTTTGTGCATGCTATTTCTTTGAACGTAAAACACAGGCTTCAAATGCAGCTGAACTTATTTCATAATTCACATCACCACCTAGCTATAAAGGCAGCACAACAATCTCTGCTTATGCACAAACAATCTATGACAAACCATCAGTCCCAAATGATGAAAATACTTTAAGACACAAAATTGAGAGAATTAATCGTCTTTTGGCCTCCAAGAAACAGCACAGAATTTCCAGCTTGTCCTCATTTTAGCATATGTCTATACTTTAACATAATAAACAAACTTGGGTGCTGTTCTAGCACTTCTTCCACAAAGGAATGGTCACTTCTCAGCTGAAAATGAGTCTGAAAAGAGTTATCTTAAGATTCAACATGCAAGAAACTAAAATGTAGGTGCTTCCTCCACCAAAATGTTAATACTTTCCACACTCCTTTTCTGAAACATTTAATTTATAAATTCTTTCATGAGGAGTTTTTCTTGAAATAGCTGTAAAACAAACAGTTGAAGATCAAAACTGCGTGATGTGTGTTACACTTCTCCCTGCTTTCCAGAGCACGTCAGAGCCAGTGTCCCGTACAGAAGACAATTTCTAAACAAGCAATGATACCAAAATCTGAACATGATGTAATAATAGCTGATCCTAACCTAATTTTAGAATCCTAAGATTTGAAAACATAAATTAAAAAAAACCAAACAAACCAACACCACAATCCTGGATAAATCTCATATAATAATCTGAATGGTTCTATTGTCTCTTTCATCACACTGAAGTTTGCTTTGTTGTTGTTTTCATCTTTCCTTTTAAAATAGCCTCCTGCAGCTCTAAGCTAAAAATCTTCCTGGAGCTTCTATGTGACAGCTGCAGTATCTTAGCCATCTGTTTAATTTATATTTGCTAATGCAGCTCCTGCTGTTTTCAACTGACAGCTTTCTTCTCTCTTATTACCCCCACACGGGAAATCATTGCACTTGCCAAAGTTTCTCTGTAGTCTCAGATGTCAAATCAAGTCTGGTGACAAAAGGTGATGAATGAGGCTCCTATACACCTCTCCTTTTATGTTTTTGGGGCTTTTTGTTGTTGTTGTTGTTGTTGTTGTTGGGGGGTGGGTTCTTAATTATGGAAATTGTAAGGGGTTTTTATGTTATTTCTTTAAAGAATAATTATAAGCAAAAAGGAAGTGGTGCTACAGAAACAAAGAGAGAGAGTCAGGGGAAATTATACTCCCTTACTCTCAACATGGTAATTTTGTAGAAAGGTTGAGGCTGGGGGATCTCCAAGATACTCTCTGAAGCAGATTATCCATTCCATACTCAGTCACTAAAGCCATGATTCAATCTCTTCAGTCATCTATGCCCACCTACCAAGCTCAGGGTTTGTCTGACTATTGACTTTCCCTCACTTGCAACTAACACGCCTCCTAACTTTTCCGGAGTGTTCTGGATCTCAGAAGTATTCAAAAGTGAAAGGAAAGTGACGGAGCCCCAAGGTTCAGCATGTTGCAATGCCAGTACTTACTGCCATCCTGTAAAGCCTCCCTGCAGGAAGGTGCAGGGCCCACGTTCCCTGCACTGTTCAGAGACACTGGATAAAAGGACCAGTTGACTCCTGAAACAGCTGTCAGCCTGATACAGCAAGCACAGATGTTACTGTCCTTGCAACTCCCCTGGGGCATGGTAACAAGAAGATTAAAGAGACTTTCTCTGCTGAAAAGTAACATCAGGTTTAACACAAAACTTTGCAATTTAACATAGAACCCCCCATCCTGCATAAAACTGCATCAGCTGAATCGCGGTGACATCTGCAATACTTGTCTGAGGTGATGCAACATTCCTCTGTTACAAGGAGCCGATTCAAGTGGCCAGCCCCAGCCCAGAAACAGGTAGTCACATTAAACACAAAGAAATCAAACCCAGAAAGTGTGACCACTCTTCCTTTCTAAATTTCCCCATTTCAAAACAACTTTATTAACTGGAGAGGCACACAGAACATGAAATGAGCACTTGCTGAAGGACTGGAAGATGTGTACTTTCTGGTGCCAGAGAGAGCCCTGTAGAGTAACTGAGAAGGAGCTAGCAGGGATGCATGTTTGAGGGAATACTTGGGAGACAACAAGTCATAATCTCTTATTACCACTGTTCCCAGAAGGTGATGATGAGAAAATAAATCTGTTCTGAAATGGTAGAGTTTGCTCCAGCTCCTAACATCAAAGCAACCCATAGCACAGAACTTGTGACAGCTCCCATCTTTTGCAGTCATCCCACTGAGCTCTGGAGGATAAAATCACTTGAAGCAAAATGAACGATTCTGCTTTTGAAAGTACAGCAAGATAGTGCCAAAAATAACTACAGGTGCACTCTGGAGAAGGTTATGCTTCATCTTCGTATCCCCTGAATATCGTCATACTCAGGTACTCCTTGAATAATTGTGCTACAAAAATCTGATCTTTGAAGAGCATACTGGACAAAACAGAAAAGCTGAAAAGAAAAACCCTTAGACCTAATATACTAATAGCTACACCATACATGAGGACATGATATCCTTTCCTACACTGAAGATTCTGCCCAAGAGCCCGACAAGTAAACTCTTAATTTTCAATCTGTATCTCAGTATTTTCATCTGAAAATATGTATGTATGTATATGTATATGCTGATGTACTTCACTATAGAACCATTATACAGTGCATAAGCTAGATACCCAGCTCAGATTCGAACACTTTTATAACTCAGTGCCAATACCAATGGGGAAAAAAAAGCAATTTTGAAAAGTATACAGCCCTGAAAACCTAAAGAGTCACTACTCAGCTTGATTACTTGTCCTTTATGACATTTCAAAAGTAACATAATCAAGAAGGTGTAAAGATTAAATTATAACTAAACACTTTATTCTTACCTTGGTCAGACACCACTTGAATCAGCCCTCACTGCAGCACTAACATACTAACGTGGCTTTCCACTGTCTGAGAGCAGTGGGGGATGAGAACAGCCAGATAACAGGAAAACCTGAACACACAAACCCTGCTGCACAGAGGCCAAAGCCCTGTGCCCTTGCACCATGTTTTGCAGCACTCCAGGTTCTGGGAAGATTCAGCTGAGGTACAAAGGCAGCTGCATAAGAAACCCCATCTGAAATCTCTCAAAGCAGAAGGGATCACAGTACATACATGGTACTCATTCACCAGTTATCCCTCCTGAAATTGCTGCTACCATCAGCTCCATGGCTCTAGAGTTTTGCAGAGCCAGAGCTTTCGTCTAAATCTGAGAGTTGTGGACCCCAGCTGGCTCCTGAACGTTCCTCCGGCACCTTCGAAACTAGCTTCCCAGCATCCCATGTTTCAGAAGCACAAAACAGAGACATCAGCAGTAACACTGAGCAAAGTTGGCTAGGGCTCAACAGGTGAACTAGCTCAGGGTCTGAGCCACACAAAAACCTATGTACTACTTCCAGGTCTGAGTCTGGGATTTCAGTATGGATAATTGGTTACCTGAATAATGTATCCACGGAAAATAAAATATTAGCTGCAAAAATTAAATGGAAGGAAACCAAATTTCTGTGTCCTCAAAGTAACTCTGAAAAATTACTAAAAATTAAGCTATCAAGCTAACAAAGGTTATTTGCTACATCCCCATACAATGTGTTTAAAATCCTGTCCTCTAAAGCTTTGCCTGTGTATATTCCGCTTCACTTGCCAGCATCCTCAGGCATTCCCCAAGAGCAACTTCTGCAAAGAGTATATAAAGATGATACCCTCAAGGAAATCAGACTTAACTCTCTAAGCTGCCCAATATACGCAAACAATATACTAGGTTAAGCATGACTGTCCATACACAGACAGCATTTCAAAACCAAAGCACTACAGACATTATAATACTCACCACCCCGAACTGTAACTCTGAGCTCTAACAAGGAGGTCAGAGCCTTCCCCCAAAATGCTAATGCTAGTTTACTTTAGGAGAGGCAGCAACCTTCAACAAATTCCAACAAATTTTAAAGTTTTACCTTCCAGAAAAACAAGTTTTGTTGTTTATCTGTACTTTAGTGTCTAGATTTAAAATGAAAAGGCAAGTACAGCTGATAAGGCCTCAGGCTTCTCACATCTATTTATATCCACGATCCAGAGTAACAAACCCATGTTCTTTAAACAAATGAAGTAACTATTAGGTAAAATATGGAAATCGGAACATGGGACTAGAAGCAACCTCCTTTACTGTATAAATCCATTTATACACCATAAATCAAGAAAAAACACATTTGGATGAAGATAATAAAAGATCCATATGGTCTGTGAAGATCAACTGCCGAAGCAGAGTGCCTCAACAACAATTGCCAAGTTAGGGCACGAAGACAACTCCTGACAGCACCTTGTTGGTTCTCATCTGAACATGGGGCCAGCACCCCTGCCAATCCAGTTAATGTTTTCTGGCTGAGGTCACTAACATCTGGTTTGTGTACAGGCAGCTTCTGCTGCTCAGTGTTGCACAGGAAAAGAGGCATCGCAGGATGTCGTAGGGGAGCCTGGGTTTAGTGTTTGTGATTAACCTCAAGCAATGCCTAATTTGTGGGGTTGCAAAACACAGATGAAAACTCAAGTTTGAGATTCAAAATAGGAAGAGGTAGTCAGTCCCATGGGGCAAAGCTTAAGAGAGAGCAAATAACGAGAGAAGACAGAGGAGGATGGAACAGAAGTGTGCTTCCACCTATGGCCATGCCTGCTTGGCCCAGGGTTGACCTGACTCCCATAGATGATACTCAATCCAGCTGAGTCAGAAAACTCACGTCACAACTCAACATACACTGTTATTATCCTACATCAAGATATTGCTTATATACTGCAGCTTGTCTGTACTCATCTGCAACATAACACTGGGTTAGGGTTAGGCTGTGCTCAGTTGATTATCCAGAAGTGGAGCATTAAGATATTCAGAGTTCAGCTCCGCAAGGAGCATAGAGCAATATCAGTGGCCACCAGCGAAAGAGGTGGACCCACATCCCTCACTGTTCCGAGCACGCTGATCCAAATAGCTAGTCCACCAAAAATTTATTATCAATCAGTCAGACTTATGAGCTGATCGAATGCACCCTACAGCTCCCTGGTGGCAGGACCTGAAGACAGAATGTTGTAACTGTGGCAGATGAGAGCAACACTGAGCTTTCCAGGAGAAGCACAGTCCAAGATCACCTTTCACAAACAGTAGCTTCATTATACAGACTAAAGGGGAAAGCAGGAGATAAAAAGGCTGGCTAAAGAATGTCCTAGTCCATTAGACAATAATTTTTCATTGTGTGTCTTGTCCTGTATCTCAAGAATCATTATGGAACTGAAACACTGGTTATTTCCATACAGGCTTCTAAACTCTAAACCGGCAACAAACTTTGAATGTATTCTAGGAGTTAAAACCCTGAACAAGACTGAAATATAAATAGCATTTTCAAGAGCTCTCCCTAGTGTGCCCTCTAGTTTCTCCTGTAGTATCTCTCTGCTATGAAAAATGTTAACTTTCACTTAAAACAGCAGCCAATACCAGTTTCAGATATCCCTTCCCCTGCTTCTTTCCTATCCTTTTGCTCTACTGGTAGAATAACAATCCAGTATTACAGCCAGGGAAGAGCACTGCAGAGCCAACAAAAGATAACCAGACTGGCTGGAGAGGGATGTATCGGAGTCAAGTGCTACAGCTCTGGAACAAGACTAAAGGAGAGGATTTCACAGGGACAAATCTGAAAGAGCCAGCAGCTGGCTGTGAGGCGTACACTACACAAATCCATTTCAAATACAAGGGGCATCTCTCATGTTCCACCCAAATTTGACTCCATCTCACAACAGCTTGCTATTCCTGGTCCTCACAGTAAACTGACATCAACACTTATTCAGAAATCCATGGTTAGAGAAAATAATATTTAAAGAGATCAATCCCACTTCTTGTCATGCCTTCTGTGCTTTATTTTGTTTTACAGTTTTTCATTTTAATTTTGTGTTCCAAATTTGGGTTATGGCAAGACAACAGGAACTTGAATTGCTACACATAATATAAAGTAAACAAAATAATTTAAAAAGCCTCATCTCTGAGAAGCAAACTCTCTTAGATATCTTTAGATAATGCCAGCACCAACACTATGTGCCTGATGCTTAGGCATAAAAAATGAGGAAGAAAATCAGACACCGACCAAGGTATGCCAAATGCAACAGCGTGACTTGGACATGGATTACAGGAAAAAGCAAATGCATCAGTACCTGAAACTGTCACTTTTTTCCCCAGTGAAAATCTCACAACTATTTAGTAGTTACTCAAATGTCCCTTTCCTTGATGAGCACTAATACTGCACATTTGAGTCTTTTAGCCAGCAGCCACATGGTTTATCAAGCAGCCGCTCGGCCAGGTGAGGAGAAATGATGGCCTGTTGTGCTAACACAGCCCAGAAACACATTTCATCCAGCTGGAAATTGTTCTTATACAACCAGTGCTCTCAATACACTAGAAAATAGTTTAGATACCTGATGATTTAGATTTTAATGTTCTTACTGTGGATACGGCCATCAAAATTCCCACTGCCTCTCATTCCTCATACACTTAATGTGCTGATTTAATAATATGCCTGTAATTCAGTTTACATTTTACAGGAGGCAAAAGGTAAGGAGATTCCAGTAAATGACACTTGAGATAAGAGAATGAGTTACTGGAGAGCATGATGCTCATTCTTTGCATATGTACCAGCCTATAATAAAGGGCTTCGAAATTCTGTCCACCAGAACAAGTACAAAGCCTTGGCAAAAGCTAAACTAAAATTAATTTTCCAGACTTCAAGGTTATAGAAGTAACTTGCAAAGTACAAATCAGCAAAGACCTGTCTTTTTAAAGCCGTGGACAGACAGCTTCAATCTGCTGCTCGCTCAGGCTTTTTTTCCCCAGCTGCCCTGAACAAAGCTCTGCCCATCCTCACTGTCTGGGGCACCAGGCAGCAGGGGCAGGAGTGGAGCCGAAGCAAATGAGGTCAGTTCCATGCTGCACTGCCTGGGAAAGGTCTGGACGGAAACTCAGGCACCGATCACTATGGAAAAGGTGAAATAAAACATCTAGCAAGCAGAAGGAGGTTTAGAGATGGATTCTCCAGCTGCCCAAATCTAAATAGCAAGGGCAAGATAAAAAATTACAAGCTCTGGCTACCACTCAAAGGAGGAGGGGAAAAAGGAATCAAACAACTCTGAATCTAAAAAGAGTGGGACATGAGAATTTTTCCAAGAATAATTTAACCAAAGACCAGATGGAATGAAGCAGAGATATGTCCTAATTCCAAGTTTTTTTAAGTCAGTCAAATTCTCCTAAGGGAAAACATAAAAATCAAAAGACCCCAATCAAGTAAAGGTCGATCTTGGTGATGGGAAGAGGAGGAATTTCAGAAGGCAAAGTGAATTTAAATACACCTATGTTGAAAACGGGAAGATCTTTTTTCAGAGATTGAATTCTGTCAGTAATACTCAGAAAAATTTTTGACAATCTCTACAATTATTAGCATAACAATCCTCACAGAATGTGAAAGGAAGATTTGGGATTTTATCTCATGCAAACCCGTAAGATGCTAGGAGTATATTTTTTTCATAAAGAAGATAATGCTGAATCAAAAAACTCCAGCAGGTGAACAGAATAAATAGAAATACACTTGTAAGCTTTGATGCTGATGCTGTTGCTGCTCACTCAAAATCACCATGTTAAAACATGAGATGAGAGATGCTCACTCTTTCCCCATCCCTTACAAACGGTAACACGAAGCTGAGTTCCTATCAGGAAGCTAATCCCAAACTACAGTATCATTCTCTGTCCCAATGGACTTCCCCGCTTTTTCTTCAGTAACACTTTCTCTCAGCTACACCTGACATGTGTGATGTATTTATAGTAGAAAGAAGCTGCTTCAGTGGTGTATTTTTGAAAATCAATTTTTTTCTGCAGTACCCCAGCCAACCAGGTTCAAACCAGGAAACCAAAGCCCTGCACATTATCGTCTATTGTCTTACATGACTGAAAGTCACAAGCAATCAAATCCTCTGTGTGCGCATCCCTCTCAGAAATCCCAAGCTCTGGGAACAAAAACACTTCTACAATCTCTACAATAAACTACTTAAGGAATTGTGTGGTATATTCGTATGCATTTCATATACTTAAATTTATTTTGTATGTACTGACACACACGTCTATCTGATGCAAAATTAATTCTTAAAAAATTAATTAATTTAATTAATTAATTAAAAATTCCCTTCTAACACACAGTGGCCAAACAGCTAACATGCTGGTATTTTGGAAGTGGCTTGCACAACAGGAAAAGCAATTGCACAGTAGGAAAACTCCAGCAGGGAGACAACAATCCAACAACAAACAGGACATAATGCATCAAATGTAAAGTAAACTCTTGAGGAGCTAAGACAGATGCAAAAGCTGTTGGTGGTATTGTGGAAAGATGTATTGGTTAGCAAGTTCAGGAATACATAGAAGGTGTGGAAATATTTATCAGTGCAAGGTGCTGAAAAGATGCATTGAGAGAAAGTTCACAGTCACTTATCAAGCACAGTTGTTCAAAATCACTCAGGACAAATTTTCACATATGATCTCAAAAACATTGAAATGCCACCCACTAAGGCATACCACCAGTATTAATTCCTACGATGGTACAGTCCTGACGCGCTGTGTTTTAGCAGAAAACTCAGAAAAATATTTTCTCTTCTCTCAACAATATGTTTGTCAAATGCTTCTACTTGGAAACAATGTCAGAATTTAATTTTAAAGTCATAACATTTACCTTTACTTCCAGATGCAAAATCCACACATTTATTCAACAATGCCAGGTATTCACTTCTCCCAAACCACCATTAAGTGGTCATCAGTCAAAACAACCCCTCCTTTAAAAAAGGACAGGCTTAAGCCTTTCAGCATAGGCTCAAAATTTTCCTGATACCCTCTCTAAAGCTATAGTTATCTTGCAAGAAAAGTAATAAATAACAACAAAGAAATACTTTCTGCATAATTTTACAGAGCTATCATTTTAAGTTTTCTGCTTTGCAGCTCCATTTAATGCATATCAACAAAATCATATTCCAACCCTGGGCCTGTCAATATCCACAACTCCCTATACTTGTCATTAAAAGGTACCTTATTCAGAAATTTGTTTTGACACTGCACTACCGATGCCATGCGTGGGCAGTCAGTGCATACAGGGACTGCTGGAATCTCACTGAACACAGTCTCCTGCTAACTTCAGCATCGCAGCCAGGAAACCACGCAAGTCAGGCTGCAGCCAAGAAATTCCACTCCTGGTGTGACACTGGCTCGGATAAAGAAGTATATATGAGAGGAACAGATTATGTCAGAGCATTTATCATGTTCATTCATTCCTTACCTTTCCCTTTACATTGCAGAGGTTACATCACCCCTTGGAACACAGTCATAAGCAGGAACAAGTTTCACATATGAATCCTTTTTTCCCTGGGTGCTCTGGGGAAGTAAGAACATGCACTCAAGTGAGCATTCATGCCTCAGTCAGCCTGAGGACAAGGCTCTGCACCGAAGTCCTTAAGACCTTCTCATGGCTGCAGATTTCATCCACAAACTGAAAGAGCATCTCAGCAGGACACTGCCAGCCTCCTTTTCAGCTCCCACTCACTGATTGCCAGTCTCTGGCAAGTGAAATGTCAAGAACCAGGCAGGGGCGGTGTTTGGAGAAGGAGGGATAAGAGATTCTCACCATCCATCAACCTCAAAACCTATTCAGCCGACAACTTGAATGGAACAGGCATTTCATTCTCCATGGTAACAAGAGATGGAAGGAGGTTGGGAAAAAAAAGGAGAAAGAGAGTACAGACCCGGGAAAATCTGATGTTGAAGACGCAGGGAAAGTTGCAAACTTTGCAACTGCTCTTTGCTGTGCAAGTAGCATGCAGAAGAGAGAAAAGCCCTTTCCTTGCCTGCACAGTCTGAGACAAGCTGTCCCATGGCCATGACGGTATCCTTTCTGTGAGCAGTGTATTGATGTGAGGGGAGGAAATCCCTTATTCTGCACCAGTCCTACGCAGAGGAAAGACAAATGCCTTCTGAACACTGGAAATTTGCAAAAACTGCAGATTATTGCCCCCCAGAAAACAGAACTGTCTGAATGGGAAAAGATACTGTCATTTTCTGCACAGTACTTCTTGTCTACAGACCAAAGCCATTGATGCCGATTCAGTCTGCGCGCCAGCGCTGACCACAAACCGGTGTGGAGGATTAGCATCACTCTCTTTGTCTGCTTTGCATCTTACATGGAAGAAAATGTTTGTTACTTCTGTTATACCAAACCACTTAGATGCACAGATAAAACCAAGGCATTTATTTATTCTTTTCCAAAGCACACCAAAATGAAGCAAGGAAGCAGACAAACTTAAAATTCGGGCAGCACCTTTGCCAGCCTCAAGGGATCTCATGGTAAGTCAGTTCTTATTAACATTTCAGGCCTGGCCATCTTCTGAACTTTTTTTCCTGCTATTTTACATTCATAACTTGAGCTGTCACAGCCAGAATGTGCACAACAGGGAAATTACATTTGGATTCATGCACGTTTGTGTTCCAAGCTGGCCCCATGCAGCTACTGAAAAGAGTCTCTGGCTAAAGCACTTACGCAAGATAACGCAACAAAGCACTGAAAAGCTCTGTAAATCCTGGCTGCTGCCATCTTATTTTTCCTCAGTTCTTTACACTGATTCTTTCCTGAAGAACACATTTAAATCTCCCTCCCCCATGAAAACCCACCACCTCTCAATTTGGAGTTTGTTCTCACTTTTGTATTGTATACGGGACATGCTGGTGGTGTGGTACCTTTTTTATAACCTATATTATTATCCATACTGTGAGCTTTTTGTTAAAGGTGACCTGCAGAATTGTTTTGAGTTCTCCCAGTAGTCCTTATGTATCAACAAATATGTTTAAGATCATAATTTTTTAGAAACAATGAATTTTTCTTTATTGTACTCATTTGAATTTTGGATAGGCAGCTTTCAATTTCTTACATAAGTCTTTACCATTCATGACACCGCAACCCATAAGGCATGTTAATACACAACTCTGCCCACTGAATTTCAGCCTTTATCCACACCAACCATTTCAAAGCCACGTGAATACATTCTTGCTTTGGAAAATCACCTTCCTCCCCTGAAAATATTTGTTTCATTTTCTCCTTTCTCTTCCAAGACAGACTCAGAAAAACTAAAAGGGAACCTCAGCAGGAACAATCCTACAATCACTTGCTACTTGTTCTCCAACTTATCTTCCTGAGACAGTCTTTTCTTTAGGTAAAGGGGGCACAGTCACCTTCTGAAATGTACTTCGGGTCCATGGCTTAGAACTATTTTCCTTTTTTCCTGAAGACTTGAACAAGAAAATGAGAAATGAGACTGCTCCATTCTCTCTCTCCCAGCTAAAGCCAGCTAAAGTGGGAGTGACACACACCTCAGCTGGAAGATGTCAGCCTCCTATAACTCTACATAAGCAAATAAATGCTGTTAAACGCACCTGCATGATCAGATGAATTCAGTTCTTTTCAGCTAGTTTTGAAGATATTTCAGAATTACAAGGAGATATTTCCATCCCATTAAAAATATATTGTACCTACATCTATTAAGATCAGGGCATTTAACATAAAAAGCTTTTTATATTCCTTTCATAGAACAATCTCAGAGTACTTTGTTATTTTGCTTTGTTACATGAGCACAAAAAGGAAAGAATGTATTTTTGCCAATCGCCACAAAGCAGAATCATCTTCCCTGCACTTGCTGTTCACTGAGTTTCACCTTGATCCTCTTGAAGGTTTGAAAGCATTGTTGTTTATCTGCAGCTCAGGGAAGGGATTTTCTTTCTCTCTGAAGCTGATTCTAATGTACTTCAAAGAGTTGCCATCTATTAACATTATCCACTTGTCTTCCTGTGATTGAAAAACTGTACCCATAGAAATGAAGGGCTTTTCAAAGTCTGTTCTAGCAGCACGCTTTAGGCAAGAAAGAAGACACCGACAATGTTACCAATATGCAGAAATGTGACAAAAACCAGTCCAAGAGCATAGAGTTGTACCAACCACAGTGCCCACTGTGTGTTCTCTTTCAGCCACCAGAAGGGAAATGTTGATGTGTCTCACCAATGGCATACACAGAGACACACATTTTGGAAACAAATCTACTATGAATTGGCTAAAACTAGTATCTCAAAAGGCACCCTACCGAGAGGTACTGAAGTGAAGGGTGAAGCATGCCCACACAGAATCAAGGCCTTATCCCGCTTCCAAAACAGAAGAATAAACAGTACAGTACAGCCAAGATTCAAAGGACTGCCCACCATATGTGCCTGCCACGCAATAATAAAAGCTGAAATACATCAATAGCTTCAGCCTGGCTGAGAATGAAGCTGCCTTGAGTTCTGATCAAGTTTGGTGGTCTCCACACAGTTCTTGCATTACAAAAGCTACCATGTCAACTGACAGCAATTTTACAGAGAAGTGAACCAGTGGTGAACCTCACTGGGACAGCACTGGCAGCGGCAGACACATCACAGCATCCTGAACTGCACCTGCTCAGGTAACAAATAGATCTGCTGCTGCCACTGCTGTGAGCCTAGAACTAAGTTCACCTTTTTCAAGTAGATGCCTGCTCTGAAAACTTTGCCATGCCTACCAAGAAAATTAACATGTGAAGGGACTTTTCTGTAACATGGAATAACAGAATGGGTAAGGTTGGGAAAGGATCACAGTGGGCCATCTGGTCCAACTTAGCTACATAGGCAGGGTCATTCCAGAGCACACTGCACAGGATTGCATCCAGATGGTTCTGGAATATCTCCAGTGAGGGAGACTCCACAGCCTGCCTGGGCAACCTGTTCCAGTGCATGATAACCTGCACAGTAAAGAAATTCTTCCTCGTGCTCAGGTAGAACTTCCCCGGCATCAGCTTCTGCCTGTTGCCTCTCACATCTATTGCCTGACACCACAGAGAAGAGCCTGGATCCATCCTTTCGACACCCTCCCTTCAGGTACTTCCAGACATTGATGAGGTCCCCTCTCACTCGTCTCATCTTGAGGCTGAACAAGGCACAGCTCCCTCAGCCTTTCCTCTTAAGAGAGATGCTCCAGTCCCCTTATCCTCTTCGTCACCCTCTGCTGGGCCTGCTCCAGGAGCTCCATGTCTCTCTCGTACTGAGGAGCCCAGAAATGGGCACAGCACTCCAGAGCCCCTCACTAGGCCTGGGTAGAGGGGCAGAACCATGTCCCTCAACCTGCTGGCAATGCTCTTCCCAAGGCACCCCAGGACACCAGGGGCTATGACTTAGCAACAGAACGCTTTCTACAGCTATTCCCTGAAGCACCACATTAAAACAGGGAAATGAGCAATCCTGTTCTACATTAAAAAAGAAAATAGATGCATTAAACCCTAGCAAATGTGTCATGTTTTGAGTTAAGTATTCATCCACTGACCAATACAAGACTGAGGCAGAATTTACAATGTCTCAGAGAAGATGAGTTTAGAGGTGGTCTAATACATCAGAGAGATACCCCAGTCCCAGACCGACTTGCCTGACATGAGAAAATGGTGGAGACCAAATTCTTTCCTGTTCCCACTCCTAACCTTGAGGGAAGCTCAGCCACTCAGATCCACACATACTCACAGAGACTGATACTATGCCATAAATTGACAGAACGGCAAACATCCCGAGCAGGGACTGGCAGGGCAGCCACAAGTCACTCTTCACCAAGAGCATTTCTGGTCCTCAATGCCCTCCTATTTCATATAAGCCAGTATTTTCAGTCCCACAATAATGACACCAGAAAAGGAAAGAGGGCATTTATCAAGCTGACAGGGCAAAAGACTCAAGGGCAGTGTTTTAGTTTTGTTTGGTTGTTTGTTTTGTGGGTTTTGTTTGCTTTTCTGGGTTTGATATTTTGTTTTTTTTAAAGAAGAAATTTTTATTTCTGGGATTGAACAACACATTAACCATCCAATGAATAAACTCTCATTTTGATTTCATGTCAGAAAGCACTCACCATCACAGAAATAATTTATGTTGTTGTTAGCTTAATCGCTTTGAAATTCCCTTGAATGTCAAAAGTTCATCTGCTGTGGGAAAGGAACACTTATTTTTTGGTGCAACATTCCCAATTTCATCCCAGCTTAACAAAAGACAATTTCTAATAACCTTGGCAAAAAAAGTACAAATTTACACTTACGAGCATACTGGAATAAAACTCATATTTTACCTGGCTGCAATGCAGCAGTGAGAAAGAACAAGCAAAAAAGATACTCCAAGATTCAGAGGACAGAACAGTAAAAAATACTACACACGAATTTTTCAAATCATATATTAAAATGGTTTCTGGGAATAAAAAAGGTTAAACAACATGACTGGAAAGCACACACAAAAATCATCCAGGCCTCAAAAAATTCTGAGGACAGCACTTTGGAAAGCCAAAGTATCTTGATTTAAATTGACAACCACAGCATAAGTATCTCTGAGCTATTCTCAATACAAGTGATTTCAAGGTAGGTATGAGTATGAGCAGAGTACACAGAGCTGACCTGGTGACACAATGTGTGTGTCATCAGTAAGAGAACACACCGTGCCACTGAATTTCCAGTCATTTCCCACTGCAGACACACCACCCCAAAACAGGGGAAGTGGACTTCATGCTTGCAATTTTATCAAAACATATTTCTCTAATAAGCAAAATTATACTAACCCAATAGCTTCATACTTTCAAGTGTGCCACAAAATTAATCAAGGATAAGACTTTAATAAAAAGCTCTTCAAAAGAATCAGCAGTATTTGCCATAGAGGTGAAGATTGAAATTTTAACCTACTTGAGGGTAATTTTTTTTAACTAGTCAGTATTTTAGAAAGTTTTCATAAAAGAGGAACTCTCCACTACTTTAGAAACAAAAAGAATAAATGCAAAATCCTTTGCATCACAGGAGTTTCATGTTTCGTAAGAGAAAAAGAGCAAATGACTGCAAGAGTCCCAGCAGTTTGTTTGGCTAATACCATCTAAAACAGCACACAAAGTCATCTCAATCTGTTATCCAAGAACTTGCAATAGCAGTAAACATTAATGACACATGGCAAGGTAAAAGCCATCAGCCAGGGAAGGAACAGCTTTTAGAAGAGCTCTAGAGGCTTATATGTTTTGAACGCTAAAATTTTTTATCTGCAGGAAAGGTTTTCAGTATTTCACGTGCAAACATTTTCATGCAAATAAATACGTTTTCCTCTAAACTAGAAGAGTTTACAAGGGCACAATTAGCTGTTTTTATTGAGTATAAATCAGACAGCTGCCTGTAATTGGAACCAGGAGCAAAAAAATGTATAAGAGATGCTTTCTTCCTTGCAGATGTTTCCCCAAGACTTAGGGGAAAGTTCTACTTCAAGAAATTAATATAATACTAGCTAAATCTACATAGTCTATGGCTTTAATAGGTACATTTACATATGAATAGTTAGTTTTGGTTTTCGGGTATTTTTCTTTTTGTTCCCAATTTCCTTTTGGTTTTTATCTATTTCATATAAGATTAAAAGAGCTACAAAGATTCAGCAAGCCAAATTAAGCACTCTGTGAAACCTCTGCAAATAAAGCTATCTTTTAACAAGCAGCAGAGGGGTCAACAGCAATGAATCAGCGCTAACTGCTATCACTAGCAATGCAAAAAAGAAAAACACTACCCCTTCATTCCAAGGGGATCAGAAGAAGCTGTGAATTTAAACCTGTAAGTTTTACAGATGAAGAAATGAAATACGTTTCACATGATAGAAGCATGTCTAAATGTCTATTTCTGTCTACATTTCATAATGCTACTGAAATACACATGATGTCCAAAATACCCTTGGGACACAGGACACTACTTAAGGCAAAGCACTATGAAATGCCTTAAAACTCCATCAGTGTAAATAATACAAAAACAATGGCTTGGGGATTTTTTTTGGGTGGGGAGCAGTGGGAGAGTGGAGATAACACCAACTAACGAATCTTCTTTTCCACTAAGCCAGCATTTCAACAACTTAAGTATCTATAAATGAACCTGTCTCTTAAGAAGAAACTGATTTAAATTTGTATCATTCTGCAAATAAGATGACATTAAACAGATGACACAATTTTCTTCAGCCTTTCTGCTACAACTAACTACTCCCATGATTTCTAAATCGCTTCCCTCTTTTACACAGTGATCCCAGCTGGTAAAAAACTGGGACACTTCCCCTTCCTTCAGGTGAATGGAAAACCAGAATCAAACAGTTTTGAACAAGCTGACCAGAACACTGCAGATAAATATAAAGAATCATCAATTTCATATTTTTATTCACCCCGCTCCCAAGACACCACAATGATACAAGAACCAGCTGAGGTACTAATGCAGATGTGACCAAAGAGGCCTGAGGCACAGATAACCAACTAACTTGTGTTAACTTAAAAAGCAACACAAACTCCCAGCTGCTGGCTTCTCTTCCTCAGTGTAGTAAGATGTAACACATACTCAGTTTACAGTATGATGCCATATTTTGGCTGGAAGGCATAAGAGATATGAATTTAACAATGTGTTAAATTGGAGTGTAGCACCTGCATCTTACTACCAGCCTGCTTGATTTCCCC
The DNA here is from genome assembly GCA_013389985.1 of Dryoscopus gambensis. Taxonomy (NCBI): domain Eukaryota; kingdom Metazoa; phylum Chordata; class Aves; order Passeriformes; family Malaconotidae; genus Dryoscopus; species Dryoscopus gambensis. The sequence continues at coordinate 216,898 of WEIT01041239.1, forward strand.
AGGGCTGGAGGATGTGTGCCACCTGGAGATGGGCAGCACAGCCTGACTTACTCTTTCTAGAACTACCTGGGCGCAAGGTCCCAAACCCGACCGCAGATCCCAGGTGCTGTGGTAGGGGGGGCAGGAAAAGCATGCCTTGAATCACAGAATTGTTTGGTTGGAAAAGACCTCTAAGATGCAGTCCAACCATTAACCTGGCACTGTCAGGTACACCTAAATCAAACCAAGCGGTAGACTTGGCAGTCCCTAAGTGTCTCCCTCAGTGCCACATCTACACATCTTTTAAATACCTCCAGGTATGGTGACTCAACCAGAATGCTAACCAATGCTTCACAGAAAAAAGTTAGTCTCTGAATGAAAATATTTACCATAATTTACAAGCATGTCTCACATTATCTCCTCTTGCTTGTCTGTGCTGATAGAAGAACAGTGGGCATACATCAGAATCTCAGGCAACTGATTCAAGTGACCACAGGAAGAAGCATCAACACCAACTACAAAAGGGAACGTTAGGGAAGCTTGTGTTTACTACAAAAGGCTTTAAAAAAAAACCCTCTTTGTTGCAGCATGGATTCTAAACAAATGCCTATATTCTCTCAAGGTGTCTTACTTTCAAATGCAAATAATATGATGTGTAATGAAAGAGAATAAAGCCTTGTTCCCAGAAAGTAAGACAACTGACTGATTTTACCAAAGGAGAAAAGAAAGCTGAAGCTCTCACTAACGGCTTTGCGTCTTGATTTTTAATGCTAAAAGCTTCCTGCACTTAGTTTATGAATTTGAAAGGGAGAAATTATGAAACTAAAGTATGTTACACATTTTCTCACAGGCATGTTGACTTCTACCTTTCTTGTGAAGATAATCTGCACATTTCAGTTTTCTGCATTTCAAGATTTTATCATCTTTTGGAGCAGCAAGAAAGGAGACATTGATGAAAACATCTCATATATATATCTCATATATATCTCATAAAGATTCACCTTGTGCTCACTGCTTCCCCACACAAATAAATACCAAAATATCAAACGAAATCTTTCTTCTCTGACCTCCAAGTAAGTACTACTGCTTGAAAAAATATATTCTGTCACTGCTTGAAAAAAATCGACTGTATTCCTACCCCCTCAAACCATTCCTCTGTAAAACAGTTCATCTTAAAAATACAATGCTGTCACCTTCCTTTTTCAGGTTTCTGCCATTGCTGTCACTATGGAAACAATCAGAACATCAGATATGTCAGTAAGCACAATTTATAAAATACAAAAGCACCAAAGGTAGATATTCTACATAGAACCAATCAAGACAAAAATAGCATGTTATCAAGGAAACATTGGCTTTACAGGACTTTCAATTTCATATGAATTCCTAGGGCAATGCTGTACCGAGCTACGGCCAAGGAGAGAACTGCCAGTGCAGCATCATGCATGAAGTCACACAGCCAAAGGCTGCAACAAACTGCCAGGACAAAGGGTTGTAATCAACCCTTTTCCATGCATTTAAAACACAAAAATCTGACAGTAAAGAAAAGTCAGTATATCCCCAAAACATTACACGGACATAAGAAATATGGCAAGACATACAGGTATTTGTTTCTCTGAGACTTGGAAATAAATTAAGACCCTTTCAGTTTGTTTTGCCTGTATCTCAATAGTGCATTCAGTCATCTTCCCCTCTGTTCAATCATCTTTGTTCACATCCACATCAGAAGCAAAGGCAAAGCCAATTACTCATAGCTTCCCAACCAAATAAAGATACAAAGCAATTCTTAGAGAAACATCAGTTATAGAGCTTGGTTGGACAGCTATTCTGTTGAGTTGTAGCTTCAGCAGCGCAAAAGCACAGTGCTTATTGTCGCTGTAAGATGGGGTTCATCCAAACCCCATATGTGCAGAAGATGCAGTTTTCCCCCGCTCCCAAAGCTCAGCACATACTTCACTCTGACATGTTGACTCAATTATAGCACTTGGGAGCCTCAAGAGAACAAACACGGTTTTTTGAGACACCTCCCCCTCTACCACACGCAAACATTCTCCCCATGCTTATTTAGAAGCTCATCGCCTTTTATCATCACACTATTCTCTCATATGAAGCACCTACCCGCTTCATGTTGCTGCTTTTCCTCACCTCTACTGTCTTGGAAAGTAAGCAACTACTGTACCTCAAATTCAGCTACTGAGTTTACAATACAGACAACAGAAGCAAGAGGGACCTCTTCTTATAACAAGATAAAACATTTCAGCTCAAGCAAAAAGAGCAAGAAAACAGCTCAAACACAAGTTAGTCATAGAGCACTAAAAGACAGGAACAGACATGCAGCTGTAAACCACTTTTAAAACATTATGGAGCTGAAAGAATAAATGTATACTTTTCTTTAAAACGGCATGGCAAACAGTAAGCCCCAGGTGCCATTCCAGGTTGGGAAGACAATTTGCCAACTAGTCAGTGCTGCCCAGCTGACCTTGGGACTGCTTGCTGCCTTTAGGACTTGGCTGAAGGACTTCTGCACATTTACTGCCTTTGATGCTACGTGCACATAGAGCAAATTCCCTTACATTCAGAGTCCCTCAAGTGGCTCAGTAAAAGATATAGTCTAGAGCATTCTTGTCTTAAAAGCTCTGTTTTTGACTGCCTATCTTGATGACAGTTAGAAATTTATCAGATTATTCACTTTTTGACACAGGATAAGCCACTTAGGGCAGAGTTCAGATATTCTGAGGTGGAGATAGTCCCTTCCTCACTTGAAACATATGTTTTTGATTTCTAATTTCCAAAACATGAGATTACATGCTTTGTCTGAGATTTCCTCTATTAGAATGCATAAGTCAGATGGAATGAATTCAGACAGCAACTGCAAGGAGAGAATGATTTGGAGTTCTGAAATATCCAGAGGGCAAGGAAGAGCAAAAGTTATAAATTACAGAACTGCGTGAAAAGGTAGAGTAGAGGACGAAGTAAGATAAATTTAGTAAGCCTTTTGTGGGAGATCCCCTTCCATAAAAAGCTTCTTCTAGAAACAGTGAATTTTGATGCACTTCTCCCCTCTAGTTAATTATATTAGTTCACAAAATCAGGAAACTGTATGATAGAATAGAGGATAATTCAGAGTTGGAGTTTATGTTGGTCAAATATTGGACAATTTGAAATAAGCCATTTCACCTCTTTTGAAAAGTTTCAATAAAAGCTAAATTCAAATACTCATAGAAATAAACAGTTTTTAGAAATCAACTCACACATTGTACTCTGTGAGTTTATATCTGTTTTCTATCTGGCTCTTTTTATTCCTCTTTTCTATCAGTCACGCATGCCTGTGCTAACTAAACTCTGCTAAAGCATTCAACATTTTTTTAAAGTTAGAACCATATTTATCTGGTACTGTGGTACTTCTCATTTGTGTGTGTAGCCCTCTGCCCATCCTTCTCTTCTATCCTTTCCTGGCCTTTAAAGTGACCACAAAACACTGCACGTGGAAGTCCAGGTAACAAACAGTATCCACACAATATTTTCAGTATTATCAACTATTGTACACTTCTAAGCACAATTTCTAGCACATTTCTAAGACCATAAATAGGTTACTCCAATCAGCCTGATACTAATCACAACATGTCCTCTAGCAAAGACTGCTCTTAGGACTCTGACAACGACCAAAGTCAGTGCCACAACACCAAGGTGAAAAAAACCCAAGCAATAAAGAATTTTTGCATGTGCTGTATGACTTTTGCAGAACTGAATATGTCACTGAGATCAGTAGGGGAGACCATTACAAAATCCCTTGACATACACAGAAGGAGCTTTTATTCTTCAGGCATTTAAAAAGAAAGCCAAAGACACAGCAAACTCAGGTAAACTCTTTTATGAAAAAGATGTCTACACCACGATCTAAGATAATTGAGCTTACTACAACATACTGACTTCCCAGCTGTAAAAAGTTGATTTTACCTTTTCTCAACACATTAATGTAAGCAAGTTTTCAGCTGTCAACATGTGAAACTCTTGCCCTCGACATGCCTTGAGAAAAAGTTGGGGGCAGGAAAACTATTTCAGTATTTCCTTGTGATGGTGGATGTAACAAAAATAAAAACTGATTTTACCAGACAGTAAAATAAGTACTTTGTATTAATAGAGAAAAGGACCCTGAAAGGGTCCTTGACCTTACTACATGCCCTATAAACTTGATGTGGCAAACCTATGCTAGGTAGAAACAGAGGAGTTTCACTAGCTGTGATTCCACTGAAAAAGACAGGATTATGGGTCTTGTTTATAAAATGGTACACAAAGGACATAATATAGAACTGGAGAGGAGAAGGCAATCCTGTTTAATGGAAAAATGCATGTGAAGTCTGAAACATGTACACATTTAATCTTCTTGGGCTGTTCTTGCTTAGTATAACCAGAAAATAAAAATTTATCTATTACCTCTTCCCTTCTTTGCTTATTGATTAGTGAACTGAATATCATCTTCCTACTCTGGGTTCTTGGAGCTTCTTTTTAATAGATTGATGACAATAGAAAAGCCACAACATTGAATAGCAAACATTTGCTATTTTCTTGGACTTCCATGCATTTTCTAACAGCACCCTGAATTAGAAAATACTCTCCCATAGACATGCCCAAGGTTCAAATGCAGTATAATTGACCCATAACTGTTGAGACTTAACTTGCTTCCAATGTTCTGATACCCTGTAACAGAGCAACAAGAAGGCAAATAAGCTTCAGAAGACCTATTTATTTTGGAAACGGACAGCGATTCTCAGTCACCTAACAGTTGTCTGCAAAGAAAATAAACAAAATTCAAAAGTTTCTACTGATTCTGGAGGAAACAGTTCTGTTCAGGAGCCTACAATACTGCGTATACATCCAAACACAGCTCTCCTGGAGTCCAGTAGACTCTCTAGAGGAATCCCACACTACCAGAACAACTGTCAAAATCAACACGTAAAACCAGGTCCCCGTTGTACATGGTACACCCCAGTTATTCCAAATATCCCTCCATATTACCATAAGACAACTTGTTTGGTAAAAACGTCAAGTGGCAAAAAAGACAGGATAAAATGTAGTATAAAATAAAATGTAGTATTAAAATGTAGGATAAAATATCGCTCAGTAAAAAAATTAATTCTATAAATGAACTGCATTGATGACATTTGTACCCTTTTTTTTTTGCATAAATAAAATAGTTACCCCTCTGAGAAAACAGAACCTCTAAATCCAAATGAAGTTTGCTATCCATTCAGAGAAAGAGTAAGATGACAACCATGTGGCATAGATTTCTCACATATCTAATGCAGTTCTGGAAACTGGAGATTGTCAGCAATAAGCACAGTGTAAGAAGCTAGACAAAACAAAAGGAAACACTGAAAGCATGACTGTTGGCCAGGAGTTATTCCCAAGGAAGAGCTGAGAAAGTAAGGACAGCACCTCTCAGCAATTTTTCAGACCTAACACACATTCAAAGCTACTACTTTGTGGAATCTCCCTCCCGCTCTTGCTGGTTCATGGGAAATTTCATCCCTGCCAAACAAATCAAGGGAAACTGAACTGCAAATTCCTTTAACTTGAACTCTGAGACAGCAACTCGGCTACTGTGAGTCACTGACAGCTGGGAACAATCCTGCCAACTTGCAAGAGACACCAAATTCAGTGCAATATCCATCCTCATACACTCCAGTCCACAACAGCCAGCGCATCTGAAAGGAATCACAAGGATACTACTGCTTACTGGAGAGGGACATGTCTGGTTGAAAAAGATTCCTCAGCAGGAAGGGCCTGCTTCAGTCAGCTGCTGCTAATACAGCCCTGTATGCCCAGAGCTCTCAGCAGAACAGAACTCCTTGTTCAAATCTGGTGTTTCCAACATAGAGGTCCAAAACTTTGCCCTGTGCCTGAATTTCTGATGTGAGTGAGGATCTCAAAAGGGGTCTTAGAAAGTTTTCCTGAAGTAAACCTATGTACTTACAATCCCTTCCAAATCATCAGTTCTCTTGGTATCGAAAAGGAAGCAAAAATGCAGTATGCTAATTAAGGACTCCAAACATCCCTGTACAGATCCTACATGTATCAAGAAAGATATTTAGGCCTTCCTGCATCACGAATCAAAGCACAAGGAAACAGATACCACCAAACAGAAGGGATGAGCAATCAGCTTCTTTCGATACCTAAAATACATCACCAAATCCAGTGATATTTGTATCTCTGGTCTCATCAGGCTGTCTGATTAAAAAATCTGACTTGTGCATTATCTATTGCTTTCGTAGCTGCACGAAGTCACTGCACGTCTATAGTTCAGCCAGTCACATGGATATGGCAGAGGGCACACAGTAACTCATTTAGAAGGGTGAGAGAAATGACAAGAGGAAAGAAGCAACTTGATGCAGATTTCTTAAACTACATATTTTATAAAAGCATCACATTGGGAAATAAAGTTAAGGGAGTTTGCTTGGGATGCGGGGAGGATTGCTTCTTTTTAAGGAATCCATATTTTCTAGAGGACAAACACAAAAACACATGTATCGTCCGTAACTGCCCTTGTAGTTTTCAGCATGTAAGATTGGCTTGCTTTTAGGGCCTTGTCAACAGCAAGCTTTAGAAGAAAAAACCCAAAATGCCATTTGCAACCCAGCTCAGTTGTACCACTAAGTCTCACATGACTTAGCCACTAATGGTAGAAAGACCAAAAATGCTTAGCCTCAAGAGTACCATGGTAATTGCTGAACTCAACCTTATTAGAAACGATTATTCTTTACAACCCCCCAGGTACAGAGAATTATTCTTTATGATTATTTAATAAAACTATAACTTAATAACTGTAACTTCTTCCAAGACAGATCCTTACATCTACCTGCAATCTCTTAAATTAAAATTATTCCTTGCTTGTTTGCAAATCTTTCATCATATTGTATTCCTCATGATTGCTCCTCACCACTTCAGATAGAGGAAACATGCCAAACCTAACTGTAATCTTAAATTTAGTGCATACTGCTGTGTCAAATGTCAGCCGGGGACACATTTCTGACACGCAGAACTACCTCTGGAGCTGTATGCAGTAGACTACTGCTTCCAGTGTCCTTCAGTCAGGAGACTGTAAGAGTCCTTAGTCAGACAGGTTTTTCTCATTGCAATCACAGAGCAAGAGAATCACAGAACAAGATCTTGCTTTACCAGACAAATTTATCTATACCCAAAACGAGGAGAAAAATCTTGCCTTGCCTTTCATGGTTTCAAAGATACACCCTGAAATTTAGCAGGTTGATGATTAATACAGTCTCAGGGAAAACAGACAAATATTTACAATACCACAAAATTTACTTTCATCTTTACAATGAAAATACATATCATTTTACAATATCACATATTTACTTTCATCTACTCTTCTTTAGAGTACTAATAACTTCCAATAAACAAAGTTTTGTTTATTTCCTGTAAACTAAGTTTGACACTCCCCTTAGTCACTGCACTTTTGCATGCCTGGCACACTCAGTATTTCACTGGCTGCAGGGGAAGGTTTCCGAAAACTCCTGATAAGTACTCACAGCAGAGCAATGCCATTAAACTTATTCCCCATCTTATAAATAGTCTTGTCAATTTGATAAATGCCTGTTCAGTTAATGCTCAGGTACCTCAGCTACCATCAGAAGACAGTTGGTGTGGTAAACATTAAATTTGATGAAAAATTCACACAACTGTGTAGGAAACAGGTAGTCATGCATGCCTCTCAGCCATCCCTTCCCATGTAGATTACAGGGTGGGTATTGTAATTTTATCACTGTTTATTTTCAGGGCCTCAGAGATTTCTCTAGGTCTTAATTCAGATTTGTTCAAGAGATGAAACATGTCTACCTTTCAGCTTTTCTGGTCTCCAATGGTGCAAAATGCCACACAATTTATACTAAACCAGAGTCTCACAGTGCTTTGATGGCTGACACACAATTTTATGAGCTGGTAGATTAGACTTTCTCCACTGCAAACCTAGATACAGTTTAAGGTGACAGGATTGGCAAGTCTGAATTTATCAGTTCCTCTGAACATAAACCTGCATCAAAGAGGATGGAAGTTAAGCACTCACCTTTTCAGCAGTGCCTTTGTTCAGAAGCCAACACACAGAGCAAAGTCAACAATGCCTGCCTCACAAGCACACCCTCCAGCTGGGAAAAAAAAAAGCAGAATGGGTCTAGATTAGAGATACACAGGAAAGAAAGATCAAAGAGCACTTTATTTTATACACATATGAAGAGCATTGCACAAGGGCTGTGCAACCAACAGCTTTGTTCTAAACAGAAAATATTCAACAACACAGCGCACACACTATAGTGTCTTCTTAAAACATGTCAAGTGAAAGCAAAGGCAGTACTTCTCAATCATTGAAACCAATCCCCAAGTATATAAAAGGAAAAGCAGTAAGGGAAAGAATACGCTAAGAACCCCCAGTTTGTTTTAAGAGTTGACAGTCCACAAGGCAAGAGAGTTCTAATTTCCATGACTATAACTGACAGAGAACTTGGCTTTAAATTTCACATAAATACGTTCCTTCGCAATGAGAAAGTTAAAACATGCCCCTATAGGAAGTCCTCAATGCCAGAGCTCAGATAGCAACTGAAATTCTTGTGCAGACTGCATAACAGCAGAATCACAGAATAGTCTGAGTTGGAAGACATCCACAAGGATGGTCGAGTCCAGCTCCTAAGTGAATGGCCGGTACAGGGATCAAACCCACAGCCTTGGTGTTATTAGCACCATGCTCTGACCAACTGAGCGGATCTTGGGGATATGTAGAGACCACGTACAGAAATTAATTGGAACATTAATTGCTGTCTCGTAGTTCTGTTTGAAAACAAAGATTCAGAGGTTTTTGCTTTGCAAAGGGAAATCCCCAGACTGGTACACTTTCCAAATTCTTTAAATAATCTCCTCAAATTAATTCCAGGGCTGCCTTCCAGCCTACAGGAATAACCCAGCAAATGTCAAGCATAGGCAAGTCCTTTCTCCTGTAAGTCAGGGTCTTGGGCAGCAGCTCCATGTGATGACTCCTTATTGTCCACCTCCGCCACACCAGAGCCCAGCAGGCAGCTGGCACCTACCCAGACAAGAGGCTACTGAGGGGAGCAGTGAACCTGAACACATTTTACTGTTTACCCTGTCGCCACAGCCGAACAGCAGCTTAGGGCTGCTCCCCATCTGTTCAGATGCAGCCAAACTGACTTTTCCGAATGGAATTTTAAGACGCATTTTATTTCATTAAGGAAAAATTCTCTGCTGCCTTCCTCGATATTAAAAAGGTTTCAATCCTGTCCATGCCATCCCATCATGTGCAGGCTGGCCACACATAACACAAACAGTAACCCACAGTCTGGGAGCTCCCTTAACCTTCACCCACCTAGATGCAAACAGAAACAAACTAGTGCAACTAGACCTCTATATCTGGTATTTGTTTGCTCCCATTTATCTGCAGCTACAGCTTTTAAGCAGAATGTAGAAAGACACCATTCTCAAAAAGTCATTCCTGAAACTTACTCACCTTTCTTCTTCCCTTATACCTTTTCACACTGTTTGCCCAACTGTTCCTTTTTTAAACATTTTTTTCCTAAAGAAAGGCAGCGTCCAAGATTGGTATGCAATAATGTAGATTTGAATCAGCAGGAAGCATTAGGGAGGCAATATTAAAGAGTTAAGAGAGGCTGCCAACTTGCCCTAATATCTCAAAAGCAAACATAAATTAAATGGGTAAAAGGGATTTCCAAATTATTCAATCTATTTTCATTAGAAAACTGACTCTTTGATGTTAGATTATTTCCTGAATCTTTCTACCAGTCCTCTGTATTACATATTTGTTTTAATATATTTTTTCTTCCAATCTTTCCGTTGGTTATTCCGTACGTTAATATATTTTATAATCTCATTCCCTTGTTTCTAGTTATGCACCTTCTCACTTTACTCATTTAATTAGTTTCTATCTTCCAAGTATGTGCCTCTCAAATATTTGTAGGCTCTTATCACATCTCTCAGCTACACTTCTGGTTATCATATAGCCCAAGCAGGCATGTGTGCCTGTGGGTTCCTTGGTCTGTACTCCTTTGTCATTTGTCCCACCACTCTCTTCAGTTCATTTATATCTGTCTAGAAATGAGAAGTTTGGGCCTGTACAACTGGCTAGTTAACTCTCACAGTTGTCCAAGAAGGAACTTCTCTTTAAGTTTTATAACCCAAACCCACATTAATTTACCTCTACTATGACACATCTGTAAACTGATTTATCTGCTGCACAGCCATTCACTCCAAAGGTTTCTGGTGCTTGGAAACACTAGTGCTTTTCCAGTTTCACTCCTTCCCTGAAGCACACAAACATTTCTGGTTACACTTTTTTGACTGAATTCGCCCCAGTGCCTCCCCACAAATGAGAAGTACTTTATTTTGATATTCTCTGATTAGTTCTACTATCTCTAGGTCCTCTGTTAGTGTCTTCATCTACCTCTAATTCATTTCCAACATTCAGCATCTTACAAGTCTAGAAAGATCCTAGCCTATAATAAAGGTGTAAACCATACATTTTTCAGTAAGATACAGCAATACAAGGACTCCACATGGCTAAATACAGGTTTTTCCAGCACCACTACATTTACATTTTTGTGACTTCCTGTTGAGAATTTCCTACTCTCAGCCTAAATTATCTAATGCAAAAGAAAAAGACCAAAACACACAATCTGATGTCTCTTAAGCCAAGTACAATACGCAGTTAGGCCAGTGGTGCTGTTAGAAGGCTGCAGCTGTCTCCCTTCCTTTCGCTTCCCCACACATGAACCGGCTGCATGTTGCCTTTGTCGCGCTGCCACTGCCCTGTGGTGAGCCAGGTTATTTTTCAATTTGAGATTCAGTGCATTGTGCATCTGCACAAGTACTTGTAATGGCACTTTGGCACAGATTATGCGGAGACAGAAGAGCGGGACTGTGTGAGAACTTACACTGCTGAAAAATGTCCATGGGATCCTGTACTGAATTCCCACGTGTAAGCATCACCTTAGCATCACAAAGTAAGCCTGAAATCCTGTAACTGGGAAGTCTGCAAAATCCCAAAAACTTCTCAGGAACAGACAGAAGGAGAATCCTTAAGAGCCTGTGAACACTGAAGATTTCTGCATTTCTGCAGTTGAGGGGACAAGATGAATTGAACACAAGGTAGATCTGTTAAGAAGCTGAATTCTTTGAAGGATTAGAAAAAAACTCGATGGAGTGAAGGAATACAAGAACACATTGTTTATTGGAACTTTCTCAAAAGATTTGGTCGAGTCCTTCACAAAGGGCTACTCAAGTCACTGTGCAGGCAAGAAGAACAAAGTACTGTCACAAGCGGCAAACTGGCAAAAAGAAATGAAACAAGAATCACTGATCAGTTTTGAGCGTGGAAGAAGGGTATTTGGGGAGCTCTAAAAGATTAGCATCTATTTTTTTTCAGGTTGTTATTAAATAATTGCAAAAGAAAGCAAAGAACTGAAATAAAATTTCATCTGGACACAACTTTGAGTGAGGTGGGTTGAACACACAGAATAACGTGTATTATTTTAGGAAATACCAACAGAGAAAACTCTTGGGCAGTCTGGGGCCACAGTAATGAAGAAAATGAGAAAAATAAAAAACAAAGAAAGGGAGGTCTTTAATTATTATCTATAAATTCCTTGTAGGTATTCTGTAAGAATTTATGTTGTCTGTCAGTGAAAACAGTCATTTGATCAGCACTGTAAAAAAGTAAATAAGATACTTAGGGAAAAAAATAACGTTACATATATTAGCATTCTCTAATATACACTTTCTAAACCTGTATCTTCATCTTTAATGTGTTTAAGTCCAGCCTGACTGAAGTAGTATTTAGCAGAAAGAAAAATCCTCAAGAAAATTCAATGAAAATCTTCAGGGCAAAGAATACCACTAAAATTGAAGGGAAACTATACAGAAACTATTTCAGTACCCTTGAAATCACAGACAACAGGCTTGGAAGAAAATGATCAGTGATACCTAAAGCATTTCCAACACATTTGCCTGTTACCTCTGCTAGTATTCTCCAGGACAGAGTATCCAGAAGGTTTCTAGGCAATCCAGTCTATTGCTTAACTGCTTGTGCTGTTGCGAAGCTTCTCCTGAATTGTAATTATACAGTTTAAGCCCTTTACTTCTGGGCTGTATGAACATAGAAGAGAATCTTTTCCTGTTTGCAGCACACTTAAAAATTTTTAAATTATTTTAATTTCTGCAGCCTGAATAATCCTGATTGTTGCATTCTCTCCTTGTAGGTCATGTTTTCTTTGCTCTTGCTCTCTCCTTCCACTTGGGCTACTTCCACTTGGCCCTCATCTTTCCTCAAATATGGTGTGCAAAAACATCTGCAGCAGTCCACTGTTCCAGAACACAGGAGAGAGAAAGACTACACCAATCCTACATAATCTGAGTGCAGACTTCTGATGATCCATCTTCCATAATACAAAAAGTGAATGTTCTATCACTTTCTCCAAAACAACTGATTAGGCACTAAGAACAGAACACTGTATGACACATATCACTTCTCTGGCTGGATACAGCATTCTCTTCTCCTTTTCCATTTTTCATCAGTGCATTCTATGCCTCAAAGTAAGCCATAAGTAGACTGGCTGTTATAATAAAATGATAATGATATCAAAGAAACAAAGTACTGAAATGACAGCAACCTTTCTTTAATGCATTTAACATATTAATGTATTAATAATATGTCATGGACATACGGCGTCTGAAAGCCATCACACAGTAATTATGACAACACATGAAAATGTCACCTACTGTTAAAACTGTTTTTTGGGAACAAATCATTGAGATAACTTCATATCATTTGTTTCAACTACATTCTCACTTCTATTTACATTATAGCACACACCAAAAGACTTCAGCCAAGGTTAGGATTGCTGCATATTATGTCTCTACCCAAAGATACAGCTACCCTTCTTACAACAGCATGCAGTAATAGGACTTGGGGGAATGGCTTTAAACTGAAAGAGGGCAGGTTTTGTTTAGATATTAGGAAGAAATTCTTTACTATGAGGGTGGTGAGGCACAGCAACACGTTATCTGGAGAAGCTGCAGATGCCCCATCCTGGAAGTGTTCAAGCCAGACTGGACTGGCTGTGAGCAACCTGGGCTAGCAGAAAGGTGTCCCTGCTCATGGCAGGAAGGCTAGTAACTAGATGATTTTTAAGGTCTCTTCCAACCAAAAGCAGTCCAGGATTCTAACTGTATCTGTATACATAATCAGATTTCTGTGTGCCTAACAAAAGACAGATGCTGTAACATATACTTTTCAAAATAAATGGATATAGCACACAAGTAGAACAGAAGTATTATCCTAATTTTACACAAACAGAACTGAGGCAGCAATGAAGTGAACTACCAAAGTTCACATGAAAAGCAGAGCAAGTGGCCTAGGTCAAATTTTCTAATTGCAGTTATAGCACATTAACCACAAAACAATCCTCCTGTATTCCTTTCCCTTATCACCAAGTAATACACATGTATGATGCCTGTGCCTAACGCTCATTCACTGTAATTCTGGTGACTGAACAACATGCAACAATTCTCCAAAAGAAACCAGGAAATGTTATCTTTCTTACCATCTTGGATTTAGGAAGCCAATATCACTGTTTTCATTCTTCCCTTCTCATAATTTCATGCCAGTTCGTACCAAAGGCCTACACAAGCAGGGTTTAAGTGAACAGCTTATTTCACAACTGAAGCAAACTAGGAACTCCGTCACTGCAGTCCACCTCCAGCAGCTGGTTGTTAAATCAGGAGAACTAAAAAATTATTTTTGTTACTTCACTCTTAAAACTACAGTATGATGGAGTGCTACACTAGAACAGCCGGAAAGAGAAAAATCACACCTTAAGTTAGAGTGCAAACTTTAGGAAATAAAGGAGTAACTGAAAAAAAAAGCAAGCCAGTCACAGACATTTTCATCTACACTGGAAAAAAGCATGCAAAACCAGCTAAGAGTGGTATCAGAAATGAGTATATGTTTCTATGAAGAAAATCAGAAATACTGCAGGAAATTATGGAAAGTGAACAGCTAAACCAGAAGCTAGGTTAGAAAGGGACATCTCCCCAAAGCCCTAACAAATCCATCACAAGACCCTAGGGAGATGTTAAAAAACAAGGGGCTTTGGTAGCATTTTTAACACTCCTTTATGTGACAGTGCATATATTTACCAAGAGGAGTAGTGCAGTACGCAGACACTAAAAATACAACTGCATACTGAAAGAAGTTCAGGAGACACAACAGCATTTGATCAAAGACCCACAAAGGTAACAGACCACAGAAGGATACAAATGATGTGTGAAAAAATGATAAGGGTATATTTTGAAGACCAGTGAAGAAATCACAGAAAAAGAGCTGGTAGAAAATATCACCCAGGTTACACTTGCAGCTTAGTGAGAAGCCTAATGCAGCATTACAGCAAAGCATAGTCTACAACAAGCAAGCAAAAGAGTCAAGTACCAACATGCATGGTGGGGACACAGGAAAAACATCTAACTGGATACTTTCATGACCCATTTTGCTCACTTTATATTAATGATATCTTTCTAATCACTTTATGTTTGTATCCAGGCAACAGGACCAACCATGCATGTAAGAGATCAGGATACTATTAATATATCTTTAAGCTGGGACAGAAGACAAATTTATACAGAGGCAGCAAAGAATTCCAGGCCTTGTTTCTGCATCAACTGGAAAAAACCCCCACAAATCCAAAAACCACCCCACTCACCCCCCAGATTATAAGCTCTGCTGCAATACAGCAGCAAACTACTCCCATCATGCAAATTATCATGCGATAAGCACCAGTTCCACTTCTATGATGTGACATAATTACTTGCAGAGGATGGAAAAGTATCAGTAAAAGTTAGCAGGAAATGAGTAATTGAGACAATTCATAAGCTCCTCAGCCTGCCCTCCAGCACATGTGCAGAATCCTGAGAAAAGGGGGAGAACCATGGGCCAGATGAACTTCGTTGCTGCAATGAACCTGATCTGCTGTCCAGCCTTCTCATCTTTAAGTGAAATATTGCAGCTCTGGTCCTCACCCTGTATCTCTTACAGAGCTTTCAAACTTGCAACATCAGAATGATTTACAGAAGACTCCTCCCAGTAGAGACAGGTAATATATGCGAACAGTTAAAGGCAATGGGATTTTCTGGCTCATGGCAGAAAGAGTAGCACACCGACCTCTGCTAAATACAGTATCCATCCCCTCTATCCAAAAGAAATGACTGTATGCTATTAATATCACAAGATGAAACTCAGCTGTATAAATAAAACCCTTCATTTCAGCTAAGTCTTCATCATCTCTCTGGCATCCACCACCGTCTCTTCACAACAAAACTCTCAGGAGGACCTGCAGTGCAGGGGTTTTTTTGCTCAAGCACACTGGACAGGAATGCAAGTCTGCTTTTACTATCTCCTCTTGGCAACTTTAACATTTATGAACAATTAGGTTGGAATTAAGGAAAAAACACACATCAAAAACCAAAGTTCTGTAGGAAGTACTCAAGTATTTGCAAGTCAGCATGGTTTAAAATGGAAACATACTGTCTGGAAGTCAAGGGGACCCTGCATGCTCTTTCAAGAGACTCTCTGACATGCTGGATGACCTCAAGTACATCACTTATTGTTCCCACATTAAAAACTATCTCCTTAAACGACCTTGCTAGGTAGCTCACTTTGAGAATTAAAAAATAAATACACTGTAAATCCTCCTATTATTATTACTGCTGTTACTATCGGGGCTGGAACTGTCGTCAGCAAACAGGCAGGACATAATTTAATTTTCTTCAAATATTTATTATGCGACTACACAGCCATCTGTTTAACATTCGCTGTATTTAGTTTCTGTCTTAAAAAACAGAAGGAAAGAAAATATCAGCTTTTGACTTCCACTTCCACATATCCTTTTCAGCCACATATGCACTAATACACAGCCAATATCCTTTCAATTGTAGTATCCAAGAAATTGCAGGAAAGCAGAAAGAATTTCAGCTTGGATGAAAACAATTCCAATTCTCCAAGATATAAAAAAAGAGAATCCCTAGTTTTAGCAGCATATATTTTGACTTCAGGATTGAGAAGGAAAAACAGGATATGAAGGAAAATCGTGGGACAAGAAGACATAGATGGCAATAAAGCACTGTGCACAATGACCATATGCTAAAAGAGGACAGATATAAAAATATCATGTATCTATACAAAATAGTAACTTTTCAATAGCATTAGTTTCTCTCCAGTGGATTATAATAAAAAACATCATTCTTAAGTAACAGCTGTTACACAAAAGTGCCTTTGGCATCCAAATGTATTCTGTTTGGACCCTTTTATGAAAAGGCTTCTCTTTTCCCCATTTGCACTGTGTACTTCCAGCAGCCTGTATACAAAAATCTTTTAACATGTGAAACTACTGGGACTTTGAAATAATACAAGTCAAGAATCAAAACTAATCAAAACACACTGAGTGAACTTGTAAATGAAAAACTAAACACGAGAAAACATCAGTTAAAATACACTCATCCCATTTTATCCCTCCTCTACTATTTTGCCTGAGACCAAGAACCCCTCCCGACACACCTCAGGTCCTGGCAGCAGCATCCCTTACCATGCCAGTCCTGGTCCACCACTGCAATTCCAACACACAGAACTCAGCCCTAATTGGGAGGACGCCCTAATTTTCTAGGGCTATTTATAAACTGTGATACCACATCAGGTCAGTCATGCCTGTCTGAGAGGCCATGACAAAAAAGGGCACAGAGCTCAGGCCAAGAAACTCCAGCATATAGGTGAAAAAGCATAAGCCAGACACACAAATGCAAAAAGATGCCCAAAATTATAATGCTTGTATTGTTGAAACAGTTTCTTTCAGATCTTCTACTGCTGACAAGTCTTCCTGTTTTTATACAGCCAAAAGATAACATGCTATAACAGAGATACACTGCTATCATTAATTTACTGGCACTGGATGATTGAATGGACAGCAAACAATAAGTCCCTAATACAATATCAGTAATTTGACCTTCAGCTACAGATGTGACCTTCTGTTCATAAACTGCAGTTTCCAAATACATGAAGCAAGTGAATTTTTTAAGAACTGTGATTAACAGAACCAATAAGGAGCTGAATATTACCTTTTTGCCCCAAAAAAAACCCCAAAGAGAAGTCTAATCATCTAGGAGAGGTAGCAATTGCTTTGTAAATGCTTTTGTGTCTGTGACCAGCGCAGACACTGCTCACTTAGGAGTCACACTCCTGTGGAGCAAGGGTTGAGCACTGGCACAGGCCTGTAACCTCTCCTCAGTTTCTCAACAAGGACAAAGGTTTAGGCAAACACAACAGCACACAGACTTCTGTCCAAAATGAGCTAACACTGGACTTTGTTTAAATTGAACATGATTTGAGAACAAGTTGAAGATGTGCCATTGCCTGATCCATCCAACATCTAGGTCTACTCTGCTACAGTTCTTGAGCATACCACAAAAAATAAGGGGGACAACGCCCCCCTGAACTACATTTTTCCTCAGTCCAGTCAAAACTCTGGTTTTTAGTGTTTATCTGCAATGTAGAACACATTTCTACCAAATATTTTATCACCAGTGTAATAATCTGAATTTAACATCTTGTTTTTAATGGGATATTTGTAACTGCTTTGTGATCTGACAAGAATCATAGTTATTTAAAACACTTCAGAATGAGTTTCTTATGTCCTGTATAATTTTGAATTTGGCCTAGAACTCATTCACATCAGTTCCTACCACCTATACTGTCCAGTTCCAGGTATTTCAAAGACTGGCAGAAGAAAGCCTTGAAGACAAACTTGCAAAATAGCAATAAGGAAAAATAGTCCTTCTTACTATTGTTTACACTTATGGATACCTTGAGCTCAAGGAAGCTGCCCAGAAGACCCTGAAAAGTTTGTTTTCATTTGCAGGATTTGTCTATACAACTGACACATAAATATTAGATTACTTTTGACCCTACACATTTTTAACCTCAATGATGTATTGTAGCAATACGTTCTACACACTAATTTGTGTAGTGAGTGAAATATATTTCCTTTGGCCAGAACTGAATTTTTCTGATGACAGCACATTAAACCACTACTTCAAACAAAAAATCGTCAATATCCCTTTTACAAGATCTTTTTTACAGAGAAACAATTTCACAAATAGCAGTGACTCTGCAATCACAGTAATTCGTAAAGATGCTGCAATCAGTATGGAAGATACTGACAATGCGTGCACTGCACATTCTCTGCCTGAGATTTTGTTTCTTAACCAGGATTGCCCTTTATGTGTCCCTGCGCTAAGGCTCGAAGGGCAGAGCTGGGAGCACCTTCCCCAAAGCTCAAGACCCAGGCCCAGGAACAACAGGACCAGCAATACAATTACCGCGAGGAATGATGATAAATGCAAAGCTTTCTGAGCGTGTCAGCACCACTGTGGTATACCAGAAGGATTCATACCTCCCTTCATGATGGGAACAGTTGTATGAATTTACCATTGTTGTATGAATTAGCCATTCACTGGAGTACTGTTTTTTTGAACATATGTGCCTCTGTAAGTGATTCTTACCTCCAGAATGTGAAGTTTGAAGCAGCTGGTGTCCTCATGATGCCATTTTACAGAAATCTGAGGCAGCACATATAAAAACCAGCCACACAATACATTGAGATTACTGAGATTACTCAACTAATTGACAGAAAGAAAGAAAGAAGTACAATGAACAACCTATTTGAGATTCCAGTACAGCTATTTGGTCTCTTCATCCACCACAAATTCTTAGAGTAGGTGAGTAAAACATTTCCTTGTACTTTTCACTGCCACGAACTGGATCTTCTGTCCTGATCTGGCCAGAACTACTTAGAGCAGCAAAAGCCAAACCCCAGCAGTGTGCTGACTGGCTTCCTCTCCATCATGGAAAACCTGGATAGGAACTGTGTTACCCTCTCTCCCATTAAAAAGCCTCACACAGCCATTAATTCATCTCTTGCAATTAATGGTGTCCCTGAAATAGATTAAGTATCTTGCTATCCATCTTCAAAGGTAGTCTTACTTGATTTCAGCTTTTCTTGTATTAACAATTGGAAAACATGGATGGATATCTAAGTATTGCTGAAGAGATCTAGTATTATCTCCATGATGTTAGACACAAGGGTTCTATTTGGGTCATATAACCTCCCCATTTATTAGGACAATTTAAGATGATTCAACAGTTTTAAAAATATTAAAGGATGCCTCTGATAGGCCTAATGATGAGATCACCATTAATTCTGAAATGACAAAAGCTCATGCAATGGTTTCAAGTAATCTGATGCTGGCAGTAACCAAGTAGAGATGACGTTGTGCTTTGCAGATGTACAAAAAGAGGTCTTTTGGCACTTTAGAGAGAGGTTATGACAAAGAGTGTTCAGTCTGAATGAGCCAGAGACATTCAAAGTGTTCATACAACAAAATGTTAGTGAAACATTTTTCAGCATTTTTCAAGACTTCTGGCATGTTTACCTAATGCTAAGAAGTTAAATATGATAGATATTCACTGAGCTCCTCCTTGTCAACACAGGCTGTAAGTGAAGATGGTCCCACTTGCCTGACTCTGCTCCTGCTCTGACGCAGCAGACACAGACACTGCATCTGCTGCTACCCCTTTCACTCCACACAGGCTTCCAGTGAATCTGCGACACAATTCAGAGACACCTACCTGGGGAACTGGCATTTTAGCAAGTCTTGTGAAAAAACAAACAATACATGATCTACCCACAAACACTGAAAGGACAAAGACCTGTTGTGCAAATAAGCTACAGCTCTTCTGTTTCTCTCTTTTCATCATGGGAAACTCAATTTAACTGTTTCCAGAGTAATCTGTGCTCTACTGAATTCACCTGTTTTTACCTGCCCCTGAAATAGTACTGACAAATAAATAAAAGTACATCCTTGCAAATAAAGTAGTGAAGGAGCAGGGTTATAGTAGATACCACAAGCACCTTCCACCGATGTATGTTATGCAGATGAAATAAGAGGCAAGAGCACTTCAGAAAAAGTCCTCAAGCAAATGTCATTTTTCATTTGATCCCAAATAATTACTTCCAGCACAGACAAACTACCTAGACCTTCAAACCAGCTGAATTCAACATTGGGTGCAAATTGAAAAGGTCAATCACAAATCAAGATCTCCTTTTAAAAACATTTTTTTAAAAGACTTCCCTGTGTTTATTTTCCCTCTTTTGCCTAAGTTTCTCTTCCAATCCTGAACACCTTGCACAATAAGTTTGTCCTTTAATATAGAAAAATGTAGGCAGCAACTTTTTCATTTTGAGTGCTGCTGAAGAGGTAGAGGAAGGTGACTGACTTGCTATTTGTTTTTTTAAGTCCATCAGCAAAGTCTGTGACTGTCTCCTGCCCCAACTTTCTGCTCTGGGAGATCTAATGCCCACTCCACCATCAGCCCTCCTTCCGGCCCTAAGGGCAGGTGGCTCACAACCAGCCCTGCAGAGCCCTCAGAAATGGAGCGCACACCAGCCACGGGTCACCCGTGCCTGCCCACATGGGTCAGCAGGCAGTAACAACAGCGTTCGCTGTATCCTATACTTCTTGTTCAATCTGTATGCTGACTACTCCAAATAAAGAGTTTCAACAAAGTTACCAAAGAGGCAGACATTTCAAAATTCGCTGGCAGGTTGTCAGCAGCAGTGTTACAACAATCTGGCCTCGTAACAGCGCAGAGGTGAAGCATTGTATCATTTTAACATAGTGATCAACTTTAACTTCCCTAGTCTCTTCAATGTGAAGATGTGGAATTTAACTAGGTAATATGCAAAAATGGATCTGCTTTAGTTATAGTACCTAGAGCCACTGATCACACAGATATTGTTGTTCAGAACTGCTTAAGAATGAAGTACCGGACCACAGGACTGCTCAGCTACATCATCAAGTGCAAAACAAATGGGACTAATGTAACAAAAGACACTCAGATCTACAGAAAACACAGCAACTCCACTAAGAACCCCCAGATTTAAATACCTACATACACAAATTACAAATGAAGTAATTCTCCTGGAAAATAATGTGAAATTCTTGATGTAGAAAACAATAATAAAGTGGTAGTCTTTTCCCTCTAAAGGAAACTTTGAACAGTGTACTAGAGAAATAACTTTCTGATAATATGCTACTGGGATGAAATGGGAGCCATACATCTCTTAACTATTGCTTCAGTCTTGAGTCTAAAAGGACTTCCTCTCATTCACTCACAATAACTTGTTTTGTCTAAAGACTTTGCACATTAGTTATTATGTTAAAATATATTTTGGAGCTGCACACTTCTTCACAGGCAACACAGATGCAAGGTGCTCAGTGATTTGGGCTGTTAGGAAATGGAGACGGATTAGGAGAGGGATCCAACCATCACTTATCCTACCATCTGCTCTCCCACACTGGATTCTTGCCTATCACCTTGCTCTGAGTTCCATGACCTAAAAAAACCACCTGTGCCACTGCATGTTATTCTTGCAGGCTTTTTCCCCTAAGGAAACAGGATAGAAAAAGAGGCTGGCTTGATAAGGTAAAAGAAAATACCCCATCTGGACAAGATGACTGCAAAAGGAAATTGCTGACTCATAGTTCTATTTTAAGTGCTTCACAGAATTGCCTACCCTCAACATCTCCACTTCCTTTTTCCCTAAAAGTGCCTACTTTATTTTTCTCCCCATATACTGGCAAAGCCTCACTATCATTTAGGCCAAAACACTGATGCTGTTGTCACAGAAGAGTAGACCAAAGGACAAAATACAGGACGTAATTCAAGGTACAACTTTTTTCTTCCCAATTCATTATTTCCCAAAGACAGGGAAAAAAGTCTGAGCAAGCTCAGCTCCCAAGATCGGGTACTTCAAAGCCGCAAACTGCGCATACCACTCTTAAACACCAGCAAGAAGTAATACATAAACAATGCTTACTCACACTCTTGGTTTCCAAAAGGTCAATTAAAACCAGGAGATAGAAAATAACCCTCAATCTGTAGCATGCTTTCTTCCTTACAGTAATTACAATAAAGCATGTATAGATGGTAGAATTAAAAAACAAGTTCTGAAAAATTAAATTTTCCCACTGTATTTTTATGATTCGTGCAAGTTAGAACTTGTTTTAGTTAAGAGGGACATATCAAAATTGCTCAAATAAAATTAATTCTGATATGTTGTATGTTATGAGTGTTTGTCCTCACAACCTCCTGAAAGTGGTGGTGGACATCCATACAACACACACCTCCATGTGTGTCTCTCCTCCTGTCTACAGTTCCAATGTTAAAGCAAAACTCGAAACGACAAACTCCACTACACAAGCATCCCCCTGGTATCACATGGGCTGAGCAATCATCTGATAAGCCACAGGGGCATCTTGAGCTAACTATAAGTTATAGCAACTATAGGTGGTTGTCCTCAGGGTGGAAGAACTACAGAACTGTAGCAGCATTGCCAAAAGGTTTTAGGTATTTTCTGACAGCCAGGTCTTCAGATTCAGAGACCTAGATTTCATCCAAAGCACAGGAAGATACTACAAATCTTTGTATCTACATCCGCTATCTGTATCTTAGCTATTTTGTCTTCCTTTTTCCTCCAAAACCCATCTTTCCCATCTAACCTTCTCATGCCACGCTTGCCTGTCCTTGCTGGTCATCTGTCAATTCCCTGTCTAACGTTTCTCTTTTGACAACACAAGCTGACAGATACAGTACCCACCTGACACAGTATTTTCTATTTCATTAGCACCCAAAAAGCCAGTAGCACCTCAGCACATTCACCATTTCTATGAACCCCAGTAATATCCTCAAATCAGACTGAGATTAGCTCAGTTGGTTGGAGCATGGCGCTAAGAACAAGGTTGTGATCCCCATATGGGCCACTCACTTAAGAGTTGGACATGATGATGCGTGTGGGACCCTTCCAACTCTAACTATTTTGTGGTTCTGCAATCTTTTTTCAATAGCCATGGTTCCCACAGTCTAGAAGCTTCAGCCTCCATCTCCTTTAACCATCAGTCTGTACGCTGGCCTGCTCCAGCTCACAACACTGGGATGTCCTAGAACAGGAGCTCTTCCCCTCCCCTCTATACAGAAACTGCAGAGTCCAGGCTACAGGACAGCTTCTCAGTTCTGGTGCAGCTCCAGTGCTGACCATATCCAACAGGTATGGATCAGCAGTCCAGGGGAGACATCAGGCTCAGGCCCAGGCTCACACATGCCCAGCGGTGCTGGCACCTTCAGCATTTCTAACCAGCCCTACAAAGTCTTAAGCATGCTAAAGATATAGCTATTCCCCTGACGTTGTATCTCTCAGTTAATTCTCATGGGAACACAAAAGAGTATTCTAGGTGTAACGCCAATATGAGTAACCACATGTTACATATATTTTGTACGTATACTTCCATTCTTTTTGATAGTCAAAACCATGGTAACAGATATTCATGTTCACTATAGTTTATTCACAGTTCACTATAGTTCACTATATATATTAAAAAAAGACCCCAGCCTCCATACAAAGATTCTCTAGAGCAAAGACAAACCTGCTACACTGCTCAGTTAAGTCACCAATTCTTATCCACCTACTAAAAATAAAAAAAGGGAGACTACTTTTTCCCTGGAAAGGGAATTAAGGAATGGTAGTAAAGACTAAAACCACAGTATAGAAATGCTGCAAACATTGCATATACTAGCCCCCCAAAAAGACTCCATGCTTCCACCATCTTTTGATAAAAATCTATGTGACAAAGTGCTGAAGCTGACTTGCTCTATTTACAAATATTTTAAATACTGTTACCTTTTGCTGAAAAGTAAGCTGGAAGTTTCCCAAGGCAAAGGTAATGTGTGTTATATACTTTGAAAACACCCAGTGTTGTTTAATAAATGTTTATCATTACTTACTTGCTGGAAAGAAAAAATAAAACGAAGCAAAGTACAAAAGCCAAAGAGAATCTCATTTTCTCTTTTTCCAATTTGCATACCTATGTTGGGAGAGTCTTTTGATAAAGCCAGTGACCAACCAGCACAACTTATTTAATTGTGATGAGCAATGTGATGTGGTGTGATAACAACAGCTCAGAAGGCTGGGAAATAGCACTTGGTGAAAATCAATAGAAGCTGTTAAGAGCGGAATCTTCACAGATATACAGACATCACAGATCTCTCTATGCAGTGAACTTTCCTGAGATACAGCTTCTCTTTAGAAGAAGTAAGCCCCACTGCGCAAAGCACAGCCCATGTAAAGTCACACAACAAACAGCTCTTCTACCCAGAAATAAAATGCTTTAGAAAATGTAGCTTTTTACTGGAACTGACTTTTGGGTCTCCTTCTGACAGCTGGCATCTTTCTGCAAAGCAACACAGCAGAACGTCTGATATCTGTAAACTACTTTAGATTTCATTTTAGATTTGGATAGTAACAGAAGAAAAACATTACACTTGACTCTTTAAACAGTTCAATCAGGAAGCACTCTTACAGAAATTGCCACATCAGATATCACAACTGGGTGGCAACTGGTTTGTAACCTCTGGCACGGGGCCTCCCAGTTCCAGAAATATCATTCAGAAAAATAGCAGCTGGCACACAAAGATCAGAAACATCAGTACTGATTAAAATTACATTCTGATGTCAGAATTTTAAAGCCATATGAAATTTTCAGACTGCTGGACCTGGGGGAGAAAAAAGTAAAGCTGGCTTTCCAAAAAGGTTTCTGATCTCCTGGAAGATACAAACTGGTACTGCTGTAAAAGCAAACATCACAGTAAGAATGAAGTCCGCCTACTGCAGGTGCTCTTAACCACACCACACACAGCCCCCTCCCCTTTTCTTACAAATCATCTGAGTGCAAATACTCAGGAAGAACAGGGCTTACCTCGAATTCTTAACAGGGTGACATACTTCACTGGAGTTAGAAGCAGATGAATATGGTAGAGGTAATCTTATGACTGCCTGGCTCTCAGAAGGGCCAGGGGGCTCTGATGAATGTATTTATTGCTGTAATCTTGAGCCAAATGCCTAAGGGTGACTGCTATTTCAAATCCTCTAAAGCCTTTGAAAACAGATAATCCATTGTTTAAAGATTTTAACTAAAAAAGACCAAGGTTGCAAAGCCTCAGGCAGAAAGACCAATGAAACACTAGACAGAACACTTTGCATTAATTTGCTGCCCACATACTGCTGTACTTTGCACACTATACAAGAAACAGCAGCAACTGGACCTTTATATTAAGAAACAGCTTTTACCGAGGAAGGAAAAGAAAGGGGATTCCTCTGCCCAGTCTTATAGCTACCTGCTCCCAGAGGCACTATACACCAAAGGTTTTAGGCCCTAGCAGTGATTAGCTATGTCCAATATGAGCTACATTAAATAGGCACAGAATTTTTAAAGCACTTGGCACTGCCAATGAGGCCCCTTTAATAAAAGGCCTCAAGTCGAATACTGAATATTGTAGCACTCAAAAAAGTCAGTAGTCATGTACAGCCTCTGCAGCTAGTACATTTAAAGCATGATTGTGCCGTGCTAGCAGTGTAACGGCAATGCTGAGGTCGTGCCAAGAAGCTTGCCAAGTGAAAAAAAATGCATTGTATGACTTGCTCCCCAGGACAGAGACACCATGTATGAGCAACTGTAACAGGGGAAGAAGTATTGCACTCACTGCTCTCAAGTACTGCTTCCTAGAATTTGTCATTTCCAAACCCTATAACAATTAACCAACATTTCTAAGAATTTTTGTGTGACACTTTCTCATCACTGTTTAAGATGATCTTCAGTGACAGTGATAGGACAAATAATCTTCTGCACTGGTATTACCAACTCAAAGCTGGATTCAGATCAGTATTAGTCAAAACCCATTTCTACTTTTTTTCTTGTACTCCACACTGATTTCTGCAGTCTCGGTGAAAGCCAGCCTTACAAGCAGACAAAAGGGATAAGAAGTCTCCTCACATTCACAGGATGGATTTCACTGCAGTAGCCAGCTTGTTCCCATAACTTTACATGAAAAAGAACCCCCGCCCCACATTTCTTCCTGCATCTCCTTCCTTTTCTTTCAAAATAGATGGAATCAAGTTAGATAAGATTTTCCAAAAAGTATTACCTAAGGATAATTAATTTTAGGAAATTTAAATTTTAAGACTTGAGTGTTATATCCTAATGTCTGTGTGTACAAGGTCATTCCCATTTCATTTGGCTGAGAGCTGCCTCGTGTTATTCTGGCTATCACGAAAGTCCTGGCATTCGTGCTCCCAAGCCTCACAACCACTTCCCAGCTCTGTCAGCAGTTTCATTGCTACACTGGAAGACACCAGCGGTAAACGGTCATGACTGTAAATGAGGATGGAACTCTTGAGTCCCAAGAAAAGTTACAGTGTCCCAACAGAGAGCTGGTAGCAGAGACTGTGTAACACCAGTGTGAAAGAGTTGCGAAGACAGGAACACAGGACAACATGAGCAGTGCTCTCAACGCTTGTTTTCAAGCTTGGTGTTATCAGGCCCATCCTGGCAGATCAAGCATGAGGTTTCTAAATCACTAACCCATGAAGAGCAAAAAACATCTGTATCCCCACCAAATGCTTTCTCCAGATAAGGCCTAACGACAGGGAAAACCACAATCTTGCATTTGTGGTTTACACCCTAGAGTGTATGAAGACATGTTTGGCTGTATTTTTATTCTTTCTTAAGTTGGCTCATTTCTAAAAGCACTCGGTATACTTGAAGACCAAAGCGTTTACAGACATACCCTTCAAGGACAGCCCTGCTTCCATCGCAGACACTGTATCCATTTCCACTGCCTTGTCTCTCATCACTGCCTGCAGCTGATCTTCACCCTTGCACAGGATGCATTTCAGGAAGATATAATTGCAGGAAGGGGAAGGGGCCTGAGCACTCCCAACAATTTCAGTCCTCAAAGATCTGTCCAGAATAGTATTATGGGACAGACTGTCTGTGCAAGGGTGCTTGGAAAAATTGTTGAGGAAAACACAGAAACATTGCTTGTGTTTGGTTGGGTTTTTTTCTTTGTTTGGGTTTTTTTAAAACAAGATATTAAAAAAAACAAGCCCAAGAACCATTCCATACAAATATAACTAGTTTTCTGACATGCCTTTCTGGTAAATTGCACAGGACCATGAAGATAATGCAGCACTGCTCATCAGAGAATCTTGGAAGTCTTGGAGTAGATGTAAAAAAATAAAGTGCAGAACCTGTGACCCCAAGGCTGGTCTGCACCTTGATCAAAATGACTACTTCACTCTTCCCCTGGACTCATTTTCTCCAGAAACTACTACTGCTATTACTTCTTCAATCTTTCCCCTTACAAGAAATTAGCAATATAAAAATTAATCCAGTGTCAATTAGAAGTGGAAAAGAACGGGCAGCAATGAAGGACTCTCAGTCTGCTGAGGATACAGCTTGGCTCTTATTACGCTGCTTGTTTCCAGCATTGCTTCAGAGTTTCTCATGACCACTGTTAGTTAAGGCTAACTTAGATTTAAAAACTTTGCAGGACTAATGCAGAGAGAAGTAGCACAAGACTCCTCTTCAGCTTACACCATGTGAAACTGTACTTAGGTGACCATCTGGCATGTCTTTAGGTGGTCACTCCTCTCCTCCAAAGACAGCTGCCCTGGCATGCCACCGATCCATCCTATCCTCAAGACACTCTGCTGTGCCAATACACGAGCAATACAATATTTGAGCCTGACTGGGCTTCTTATCAATAAGTAAGATTTTCCCTTCTGGAGAATGGTAGCATAGCAAAAAAGGAGGTGTGTTTTGTTCTGTTATTTTAATTTCCACATCAGTTTCCTGATCCTCCTTGCTGAGTTCTTGTGTCAATACTGAGAACAGTCACTACAGGAATGGATTGCTCTCGTCAGTGGTAGTATCAATTTAAATGCAAACCAAGAGGAGTACGTTCAAAGGGCATCTTCACCCTGTTTTCATTCAGCAATAGGAAAATGCTAGGACTAACATAAAAATAATTATACCATTGCTCTACAACATGCAAGAGAGTTAACAACCTCAGAGAAACATTATGTTCAACACCAACTGCAATTATGACAATCCCTGAACACCAGTTTGCTCTTAACCTGCCCACATACACAACGCAAGACCAAAAAGAACTTTCGAACTCTGCCTGCTACCACAGGCACTGCAGCATTGCGTGTGGTTAGTGAGGAATTTGTATTTATAAGTAATGCTGGGAAAGGCAAACATCAATATTTTGTTTGAGGCAAAGCAAGTTTTCCTGCAGAAAGCCTTGTGTTTATATGTTTACGTGGACTTGGGCCACAGAAGCACGCCCTGTTCCACGCACAGTTACAGGATACTAAAATATAGATGTGAACACATGATAACAGCACGTTTTCATGGTAGCCTTGACTCAGGAAAGTAGGCTTATTCACATCATGCTTTGATACAAGTGACCAGATCAGAAAAAGGAACATAAAGGAAGGATATGGATGGTAGTCTCCAGACAAAACTAATCAGGAGACAGTGACAGATCTCTGCTGACGAGGAAGATGATTATGACTCAGCCATAAGTAAAGCACATGCATTTTGAGCTTCAGTATCACTGAGTGAATCCAGAACATTTAATTAAAAATAAAAACAATTCAATTACAAGTAATAAGTTAAATACATTTGTAACCAAAATGGAGGGAGAGGAAAGCTTGATGTTTCAGAGGTGTTCTGGACAATAGATCTGACATGGAGACTAGCAATTTATGCCAGGCTTCAATGCTGAAATGAATCTGCCTCTTCGCAGTTGCTGGACTGGGCCAGGATCCCACCTTATCCCACTGAAAAAGTAGGTTTAACACTGTAAGAGCTCACATCATTCTCCTGAAAGTGGATTCACACAGCTGATGAAACAGGGAGCTGCAGCTGTCCTCACGCACAGACACTGTGTTGATCAATGCAATGTCTACACTAGTTTCTGTCTGCTCTTTTTAATACCTCTGCAGCCCTCAATAACTGGAAGGACAAGCAGTTTTTCAGCAGTTAGGTGGTGATGATTTCAGTTCTGTAGCTCCATTGCTGAGACAAAGGATGCCACTTCAAAGATGTCTCTATACTTGAAATAGACCTACACAGGTGATGTCCAGAAAAGAAACACAAACAAGACATGGGTGATGACAGATTCAAGAGGATGACATTTTAAGGGGTCAGGCAAAACACCAAACTTTTCTCCACTGAAAATTTTTGCCTTTTATTAGATTGCACAAGAGTTCCCAGTCTTGCTGTGCTCCTTGTTCATTTTGGGCTGTTAAATATTAAGAGGTATTCAACTTGCTGTGAAATTACATTATTCATCTCAATCATGCAATGTGCACTGTGTTGGGCCACTCCAAACCTGACCTCACCATTTGTTCAAAGTTAAGCTTCCAGCAGTGCAAAACCCAGACTGTGCAGGAGAGAAGCCTGTCTCTTTACAGAAAAAAATCATAGTCTAGTACCTGACATTCTGACATTCTCTGCAGCTAGGTTTTGGATGGAACAAAGACTCGCCCATGATTTGGTCTGACTTCTCTGGGACAGGCATGTCTGTCCAGGACCACAGTGAGGTCCTGGTTACCACTTACAGTGGAACCCTGGGTGTTGAACAACTCAAGCATAGGGGCAAGGGCAAAGACAATCAACAGAACAAGCCATAGGAGTCAGCACTTGCAAAAGTTTTCAGAATAAAGTGTGAGAGGCACAGAATCCCTATATCAGCATTAGCTTAAGAAGAGAAGTGTACAGAAAAAAATGTGCTAAATATGGGAAAGGTAGTTAAAATCAGAAGAGACAAATTTACATAATTAATAGTGACAATATTAAAAATGCTACACTGAAAAGCAGTCCAGGATTAGAAGCAAGTTAGTTGTCACTCTAGAAGGTGTTCAACTTACCTTCTGCTCAGATACTTATCCCTCTGACATTCTCTACATCTGGAGTGACATTCTCAGTTTTTAATACATTCAGTGGAAAAACAAAAAAGAACTTCCAGCAAGTGACTCACCTCAACAAATGTGGACATCTCCTTTCAGGCAGATTTAGAAATGAATAGTGCCCTAACATACCCTTAACATAAAGGGAACTTACAGTGCCTGGCTCAGATGAGGACACTTCAGCTGTATTTACATACTGTATCTTCTCATGTAATCAGATGAGTCCAGCTCTCATCATCCAAGAGAAGCCAGAACTGACTGTTTTAAAAGCCCTTTATGATACAAAATTTTCCATTCACTCTAAAGCACCGGTAAGGGCTAGAGAGCTAATGCAAAGTTATTCAGTACGAGGTTCTTAAAACAAAAATAGACATTTGTAAATGTTCTGTGGTTCTTCTAACCTTTCTGAAGTAAATCTCAAGCTTCTCTGCTTTTCTAGATTGAATTCTACTACTCACAATGTAGCACAGCTAAGCCCTATCATTCCACTGTTTCCTTTAAGGAATTAATACCAAAGTGATTGAAAATGCAAGAGTTAAGATCTGTTGAAGAGCTCTAAAAACCCACATGCAAGCTCTGATTTTACTTCAGAAGTACTGCCAAGCAAATTAGCATTAATTAGAGACAAGCTTAAAGACCAATAAAATATCAGGCTAATGGAATCATCCGGAACCGTAAAACTAAACATGATCAAAGGAAAACAAGTTGCTCCGTCACATAAACTAATGGACCTGACGCAGGAACATCCCAACACAAACCACTCAGAGGAGTGTAATATTCTTGGAGAGTTCCTAATACAGTACTGAAGGAGGTAGGAGACTGAAGAAACAAAGAGAAGAGAAAGGGCAGGGTGCTGGGGTTGTATGCTTTCAAACAGACTGACCAGATGGCAGACCAGAACCGCAAAAAGAGATTAAGAAGGGATAAGATTGTCATTTTGCTGCCCCTCTTTCCTCCTTCCCTTTTGCATCAGTTATGCCAACCCAGCTCCCAATCCAGCAACTGAATATAGAGAAAAAAATATACATCAATAAATAAAAGCAGCAGCGATCCCTGACTCTGGAGAGGGCTATGACTTGTTGGTGTGCCATCTAACACATGCAGCTTTATGACCTACTCTCTCCCCCACTGTAGAAACCCTCCCTGAGGAGGCAACCTGCTCTAGGCAAGCCTCCCCTTTGAGTTACTCTACTGGGATGGGAAGGAGGAGAGGAGAGGACAGACTCTGCTGTCTCTTCCTTTACAGAGAATGCCCTGGACAATCTTTTCTACTAGTGGAGATATTTCTAAAGGGGAAAAAAAAAGAATTCAGAATAACGCACGGCAGTGTTGAGAGAAAACAGATCAGGCTAGTGCAGTACAACTGCAGCCCACCAAACTCTAGACCACACTCCCTCATTTCCATTCCACACTCAAAACATGTGACCAAATGCCATACATGTTAAGTGCAGCGTGAGACATCCAGAGCACAGGGACCAGCACTAGGACTTCCACACACCCTGTACACTGAGCAAAGGACAAAATGTATCTGTCCTTTTTCAACCTCCTTTGATTCTGGGGAAAAAATATGAACGTTGGTATCTGGTTGCTGTTACTTTTAATGCATAACTCCATAATTTGTATTTAATGAAAAATATTAAATTCACTTAATGGAAAGGAAGAGGGCACTATTATAGGCTAAGTTAAGGTGGTAACATTTCAGCCTGAGAGGAGCTGCAAGTACTCTTGATACTCCATGTCTACAATCCCAGCAGGAAGAACAGCTGTGGTTAAACACAGCTACAAACACACTTGGAAGAGCCAGGTATTTCCGAACACCTTCTTGGTGTTGCTAGTACATCAGCAAGTGCTGCATTAAGCTGTCCTTTCTTATTTTGCTTGGCAAATTTAAAAGCAGGCTGAGTCTATAGAGAGAGAGCGCATGGGCCCATCCCTCTCCTTCTTTGAAGAGTTTGGGCAGCTTTAAAAAACAAGCAAACAGCAAATCCCACTTCTGTGAAAACAGATCTTGTAACACTGCCCAGCGTAAGCCACAAATATTTTGAGAAGGTCCAAACTGCACTTACAATCTTATAAAAACCCTCACATTCACTGCTAAATCAGTTAGCCTACTAAAAATATCAGAGCAGGCAAGAACATGAGGGAGGGTATCTTCCTGGTGCAGAAGATTAATTTATCACTCATGTCTAGAGAGTTCTACTGCATTTTTAACAGAGCACATATGGATTGAGTCTAGTGATCTATATAATTTCCTTTCAGGATATGGGTCTATATTGAAAAACAGTCCCCAAACAGCAACTGCCAGAGGACAAAGACCTTCAAATATCACTGTGCAGGAAGAACAGGTAGGGCTCTCATCTGTACACTCCAGTAAATATTTCAGTGGTGATTTGAGACATAAGCGTGCTCCACAGCTCTACTGGAGATTCCTGCTTCCAGAGCAGGATCAGCAAAGCAAAAGGTCTGTCTGTACCTTCACTGCTGCACCACACAGCCTGGCATCTCCAGCAGCTGAAGTAGAGGCACATAGCCCCTTCTGATTTTGCTGTAGTGGGAAAATTGCCAGTGTAAGGGCAGGAAGCACAGCTCAGAAAAAAGAAAAACAAAACCCAGACTTAGAGACTTCCAGAGCTGATGTCAGAATGCCCAGAGATCAGGCAGGAGCCGCACCAGCGCACAGTGCCTGCAGACTGTGCTGTTACAGGCCAGAGGTGAAGTGTCTCAGTGCAGGCATAATGAAATGCAGAGCTTCACCTCTTTGCATTATGTTCAATTAACCAAAGCAACTGTGTTCAGCAAAGTCACGGGGAATTTTCTGAAGACAGATAATGTTGCTTTGGGCCTTCTACAAATACGCTCCCAGTACTAGCCTTCCACCACTCCTGTGCTGCTCAAAACCTGTCACCAGACAACAGCAGCAGCTTGGACGTACTTGCCTTGAAACACACAGATTGGAAAGACAGCTAGAAAGGAAAAAATTGAACCTAAGACCCCTGCATCAGCAAAGCAACAATAAGACTAGAGAAGCAGAGACAGCAAACAGGAGCATTCACCCCAATTATCTCCGGAATCCAGGACAGACCCAGCACTCATGCCCAGTGCTGCCACCACCGGCTGCCGATGTGCTGCTGCTGCAGCATCACTGCCTTACGCCCACAAACTCCACTGCAGCTGCCTGTTGAGCTGGAAATTTGATACACTGCAAAGGTTGCTGACAGCCAGAGGCTGCTCCCTTGTCTATAAAATATCCTGTAATAAATTACATCACAGATTGGGGAAAAGGATTCAGAAGAGCGAGAATTAAAACACAACCTTATGAGAGCTAAATGAGACCAATTAAAGGAGATTTGCTACAAGTGCTGAGGGATTTTGACCTGAGCTGTAATCAGGGATAGATATGCATTCCTTTAAAAGAGGAAAATGAGCAAGAGATCATGTGTAAACAACTCTGCCAATTAAAATGAAATGGATTATCTTATCTGTGCAGCTCTGCTCAGAGAATCACCACATATTCCAGATATACCACAGAGAGATCTGAGACAGTCATTCAATCCTCTGAAACAAGGCTCAGTGATGGGGAGATAGGCTGTGGTCCAGGACACATCGAAACCTCAGCTGTATTTGGCTATTTCTCCTTCCCCCATTTTCTTTTTTTAAACAAACATGGAATTATAAATGTAAATACGAAACTAGGCTCAAGCTATTTTTACCAGGCCCCTACAAGAATTCTGATGCAGACCAGACTGAAGGTTAGGCATCACAACAGTAAAACATGCCTTACGCAAAATCCATGCAGCAGAT
This sequence comes from Dryoscopus gambensis, assembly GCA_013389985.1. Classification (NCBI taxonomy): domain Eukaryota; kingdom Metazoa; phylum Chordata; class Aves; order Passeriformes; family Malaconotidae; genus Dryoscopus; species Dryoscopus gambensis. Next base: position 250,683 of record WEIT01041239.1, read on the forward strand.
CCCACCATCACTGCACTACTAGATACTGCTGGGAGCGGGCACACGCTCACATCCTGACAAACAATCCCACATACTGTGCCACACCTCAAAACACTCACTCTCAATTTTTTTGTATCACAATCCCATTTTGCAGCCAGATTGGCCCCGACTCTCCGTTCTGACACCCAGTCTGAGAACCCATACCCACAAGCAAAAGTCATTTCTGCAACTGGAGCAAAAAATTTGACATGGACAGATGTAGCACTAGTCCTGCTCCATGTCCTTGCTCCCAGGTCATCCTGAGCTGCACCTTGTTTTGAAAATTCCAGTTCTTCATAGTTCATATATACATGCAAAAAAGCAGTTTTACAAAGGCTGAAGAAATACTGAAACAGAGGAAGAAAAGATCCATTAGGAAACCACGTTCAAGAAGCAACACGGAAAACAGTACCATGTGCTTAGGGGAAAACAAAAACCAAAAGGGAAGAACAAACAAAAAGAGTATTTTGGGATAAGGAAGAAAAATTTAAGAAGAAAGCAGCAACTGGACAAGATAATAACTGGAAGAGATACGTACTCGTTCACAGCTGCTGACAGCAGAAAGTTTTTAGACCATTTTATGCTGGTTGCCAGATATAAGCACAGAGATTTTCCACTGGCTCAAAACTGGTCTACTGGAGTCAGGCTGGTTTTGGAACCATCAGTCTCAACACACCACAATCGCTTTTGTGCAGGGTGAAGAACAAACTAAAATGCCTTTCTATGTCCATTCTGTCAGCAGATCAGTGATCTCAGTGCCATGAAAACTGCCGCACTGAGAAGCCCAATGCAGAAATGCTGCACAAACCCACTGTGGATGGAGCGCCTCAGGTCTTTGTGCAGCAGCTCTACAGGACTCTGCTCTGGGATCACTGTGTGGGTGCAGAGCCAGCTCACACGGGTAACGTCAGCACATGTGGGCACCCAGGCCAATAAACTCTTGGGGCTGATGCTAGCTTCTGATTTTTTCTGGCTCTTCAGGTGTTTTTGTACATGACGTGTCCTTCCATACTGCCATCATCCAAAATTTCCCAGCCCAACTACCACAGATAATTGACTGCACATAACCTGAAAAATTCATCAGAAGTTTCTAGTTTACCTCTGCCACAAAGGACAAAGTTACACTTCCTAATGAGAAATTCACACACAATAAACGACTCTGAATACTTCTTTGGAAATACTGGTCACAAAGAATCCCAGTGTGGGGTAGCATTAACTTGCGGCTAAATCCAGATGTGTGACATTTGCTCACTTCTGATTCAGGCAACAGAGTTTACTCACTCTTGCATAGGCAAACAGGGACGTCTTGTGCTTTTATAAATCATTTTACCTCTACAAAAATGTTTTAATAACTAAAATATGATGGGAAATACTACAGGAACTATTCCTCACGTTCCATCAGCTTTCCCTATGTAATTTTTCTTGTGTCTTTATGGTACCCGCGGCCGGCCTGCTCTGAGTGCAGCCCCCAGACAGCAGCGTGTGCAGCACGGACAGTGCAGCCGCAGCCTCACCACGGGGACAGGCGCATCCCCTGCCCCGGTGCACGCCGACTACTTCGGCGCCGGTCCCTCCGTACTCAGCAACCTCGCCGACCGCAACACGGCGCCGTGGGGTAAACAAAGCTGGAGTGAGGCCGGGAGCGCAGCTCCGGCCCAGGACCCCGCTCGCCGCCGGCAGCCGGAGCACAGGGGGCTCTGAGGGGCGGCAGCCGCGATGGGGTAGGAGCTGCCGCTCCCAGCCGCGTGTCGGGGGCCC